>VDFB02267319.1:0-13735 GCA_007258455.2 Sequoia sempervirens
GAGAAAACAATTGTTCCACCAAAAATTCATATTTGGTTTCATCTTCTGATATTTGTAATAAGGAAGCAATGGTAGCCATTGCATCTGCAGCTTTATTATCAATCCTTGATATTTATGAAAACTTGATTGACACAAAATATTTCTTGTAATCATCCACCATGTTCTTATAAGGTAGCAACTTATCATCTTTAGTTTGATAGTCATCATTAATTTGATTAATGACAAGTTGTGAATCACCGTAGACTTCCAGCTCTGTAATTTGCCATTCCAAAGCTATTTTCAATCCTATGAGAAATACCTCATATTCAGCTATGTTATTTGTGCAAGGAAACATCAACCGATATGATCATGAAATGGTATGTCCTTCAGGTGTAACAAAGAGAATCCCTGCCCCCGAGCCATATTGTGTATAAGAGCCATCAAAGTACAATGTCCATGATTTCTGAATTGTTGCTGTGAAGACATCTGCATCAGGAAACTCAATGTGCATTGGATTTTCTTCGTGTAAAGGTGCTTCAGCCAACTGATCTGCAATGACCTATCCTTTAATAGCTTTTCGATCTACATAGTGAATGTCAAACTCACTTAAGATCATTACCCATTTTGCAAGTCTTCCTGTTAAAGTAGCTCTGCTTAATAGGTATTTTAATGGATCAATCTTGGTTATCAGCTTAACTGTATGAGCCAACATATAGTGTCGCAACTTTTGAGAAGCAAACACCACTGCAAGACAAGCTTTTTCAATGAAATTGTAATTTAACTCATGACTTGTTAAGGTTCTACTGATATAATATATGGCCCTTTCTTTACCTGTAGAATCTTCTTGTGCTAGCAATGCTCCCAAAGATACTTCTGTTGCTAAAATATAGAGTATGAGTGGCTCTCCTGGAATAGGTGAAATTAAAACTGGTGGATGCGTAAGATATTGCTTGATCTGATTGAATGTTGTTTCACATTTGTCATCCCATTTGAATGGGACATTTTTATGCAATAAATGTGTAAATGGCAAGCTTTTGTCTGCCAGTTGAGCTATGAACCTTTTGATGGACTGTAATCTTCCTTGCAATGATCGAAGTTGACTGATATTTCATGGTGGCGGCATGTCCATTATAGCTTGCACCTTTTCTGGATCAACCTCTATACCCTTTTCTGAAACAATGTATCCTAGGAGTTTTCCAGATGTAACGCCGAAGACACATTTCTTTGGATTTAGTCGAACATTGAACTTCTCCATTCTAGTAAAAAAATTTGATAAGATTTCCAGGTGTTCTTCTCGTGTGTGAGATTTAGTAAATCATCAACATAATCTTCCATGAATGTATGTATCATATCATGAAAAATTGTTGTCATTGCTCTTTGATAAGTAGCCCCAGCATTCTTTAAGCCAAATGGCATTACATTCCAGCAATATGTACCCCAAGGGCATGTAAACGCTGTTTTATCTTGATCCTCTGGTGCAATTTTTATCTGGTTGTATCCTGAAAATCCATCCATTAATGAATACATTGCATGGCCAGCAGTTAAATCAACAATCATATCTATGTTAGGTAAAGGAAAGTCATCTTTGGGACAAGCTTTATTTAGATCTCTGAAATCTGTAAAAACTCTAATCTTTCCATCTGGCTTTGAAACAGGTACAATGTTGGAAATCCATTCTGCATAATCAATAGTTTGAATGAATCCAACATCCAAAAGCTTCTTTAATTCTTCTTTGACCAGTAACGCAACATGTGGATGCATTTTTCTGAGCTTTTGCTTCACAGGTTTTGCCCTTGGTTGAATAGATAAATGATGCATTATCAGATTAGGATCTAACCCTGGCATATCAGCATATGACCAAGCAAAGTTAACTTGATTCTCCTTCAAGAATTGCATGAATTTCAGGACTTCTTCAACTGTTAATGATGCTGCAAGTTGCAAAAATTTTGGCTGCTCTGCTGTACTTATGTTGATTGATTCTGTTGGTTCGATCAAAATAGAAGATCTTTCATGATAATACTTGGGAAGAGTGTCAAGTTTCTCATCCTTCAGTGCCTCAGAAAGGTTTTCACTGTCGGATTCGCTCTTTATTTTTCTCTTTTGTTGATCTATCACTGCCATTTTTCGGTTTTCACCAATAGATCCATCTTTTATTTCATTTATTTTGCAGCTAAGAGACTTGACACCCTCCTTATCGAAATCATGAGTATGAGATTCTTGAATGAAACAATTGTTTTCTTCATATGAGGAACAAAGGAAATTTATAATGTCCTCATCATCATTGAATGTGGGAATATGGATAGGTGCATCAATGTCCCAATCAATAAGTTCTGGGTAAACTAAAGGCATAGGATCATTAGGTTGGGTAAGGTCTTGAATTGTCAAAGTCATGATATGGTTATCATCCTCATAGTAGACAAGGTCTATGATGGTATTCTCCTGTTGATTGTCAATCTCGTTAGAATCTGATTCATCCTCACTTGAGTCATGATTGCTTTGTAAAACATAATCAAGTGGAGGCCTTGAGCCTTCTCCTTGTATAAGAACAGGTGCATACTTGTGTATGATATCAACTTGTTTATCCCTCCAAAATTCATCATTATAAATGGTATCCCATTCATATTCATTAGAATCAGTATCTGAACTATTTTGCAATTGGAAAACTGATTCATGAGGTCTATCTGACACTGATCCTCTTTCATGAGTTGATTGTGTTTGCTGTGAAGCAGATTCTTCTTTATCTTTTCCATATCCGAGTCCTATTTTATCACTTGAATGCTTTGAAATAGGTTGAATTGGTTCCATGATTCCTTCTCTTCTTTTTCCTATAGGACCATTTCCTTCATAGCCCATCTTCTGCATGATAGCATACCCCTTACCATATTGTTCTTTAGGCAACTTAATGTGCAAGAGAGATTCATCTTCATCTTTGTATAGCCAATTTAGGATGTCCCTATCTTCAGCTTCTTCTTCAGTAGTGTTAGCTTTAATGAATTTTCCATCAAACTTTGTGATTGGCACAGAAGCTTGAGATGTAGAAGCTGTTACAATCTTTTGATTTGATAAGGTTGGCTGTCCATGTGACCTTGGAGAAGGAGGTAAGGTAGAGAGAGATAATGAATATTCACCTACCCCTTTGTCTTTAAATTTTAGCTTAGTATCAAGATTCTTTGTCAATTCTTGCAATTGGACTTGTAGATTGGAAGATGAAACAGCCAGAGCTTCCCTATTGTGTGGTACTAAGACATCTTGAGTTACTCGAAGATTTGAACAAGTTTGGGTACTATTGTAATCAGCTTGTATAGTTATTTCTTGTCCATCATACGAAAACTTTATACATTGATGATATGTTGATGGTACTGCTTGCATATCATGAATCCACGGACGACCCAAAAGTATGTTATAAGAAAGATCCCGATCTAGAACCTGACAAAATGTATTCTTCACAACAGGTCCCACTCTGATAGGTAGCAATATTAATCCTTTAGAAGCTCTTTCTTCATCATCATATGCCTTGATAGTTATTTTCCTTCATGGATCAATTTCATTTTCTGAAATTCCCAAGGCATTTATTAACTTCAAGGTACAAATATTCAAACCGGCTCCTCCATCTATTAAGACACGTCTAATTCGATGTTTATGGATCATTACTTCAAGATAAAGTGAGGAATTATGTGGATGTGTCATGGAAGCATCATCTTTATCAGAAAATGAAAGACAAGTGGGGGAAGACAAATGTCCCACCATGGCTTGAAATTTGTTTACATCTAAACCAGTATCAACAGTTGTGTTTACAAGGGCTTCTTCTAAAATATTCTTGTGTATAGGGGATATTTTGAGAAGTTCCAGGATGGAGATTTGAGCTGATGTTTTTCTCAATTGATCAACCAGATTATACTGACTTGGAGGAGAAATAGTTGTTTTAGATGAACTTCCTTTTAAAACAACTTTTTCTTGACCTCTTGTTGTCACATTAACCTGTTGATATTCTTGTTTTCCCTTGATTTTGATAATGTTAACCCATTGATCATCTGCGTAGATGTGATGGATTATATTGTCTTCAACATTATGTATGCTTTTGGCTTTGGTATCTGATGTTTCCCCCTTTTGATAATTTGGTAAAGGATCTTTGAATGCTTGATGATTGTCATTGATATGATGTCCCTCAATTGTAATGGTACCATTGTCAATTAAATCTTGTACTAGATTTTTCAAAGCTTGACAATTATTTGTTCTATGACCCTTACATCGATGATAATTGCAATAATACGAGTCATTCCATGATGGTGGTTTGACTCGTGGCTCATAATCTCTTTGTGGTGGTAAGGTGATAACCTTATTATCAAGAAGCTCCTTGAGAGCAGACTCAAGAGATTGACCCAAAGCAGTAAAATTCCGTCGATTTGAAAAGAATGAAGGTCTGGACGGATTTGATGTTTGGGTATTGCCAAGATTATTATTGAAATTACCCCGATTTTGATTGGTATTTTGATTGGTCATGTTTTCTTGCTTGGAGGTTTGTCCTTGTTGATTGTTGTTTCCTTGTTGAGTTGTATTTCCCTGTTGATTGTTTCGTGGAGCACTTGATAGATTGAAAACAAATGGTCTTGTTCGTAAATTATTTGCATCTACTATACCATCATTAACAACATTTTTGTTTCTGTTCCAAAACCTTGTTTTATCGTTATTGTTTTGATTTGATGTACTTGGATTATCAAGTTTTATCACTCCCCTTTTAACCAAGGCTCCTTCAATGGTGATTGCGTTTTCAATCAATTTTTCAAAGTTATGAGGACAATGAAGGTTAAGCCTATAGCTTAATTCTTGATCCAGGCTATTAATGAAGATATCCATCTTTTCCTTTTCAGGAATAGGACGGGAATATCGTGCAAATAACCTTCTCCACCTTTGCAAGAACGTAGTGAAGGGTTCTCCTACCTTTTGTTTCACTTTACAAAGATCAAGCATTGTTATCTGGTGTTGTATGTTGTAGGAGTATTGTGATATAAATTGATTTATTAACTCCTCAAAAGTTTTAATAGGTGGAGTGATTTTTGAAAGCCACTCCATGGATTGTACACCTAGACTTCGTGGAAATAATCGCATCAAGTAAGTATCGTCATAGGCAAATTCTAGACTCATGTTTCGGAAATCCCTAACATGGTCAATGGGATCAGTTTTTCCATTATACCTATCATACTTAGGAATTTCGCAATGTTTTGGAAATGGGATCATTTGAAGACTCCTATCAAATGGATAAGGAGATATGTCTTCCAAAACATATTTCTTTGTTGTACCCCCTTGCATTTCTTTTATCTGCCCTTGTAATTCTTTTATCTGTTGATTAAGAGCACTAAAGTCATTAGGAGTTTCAGGACTTTGTTTAATCCCTTCTATGTCAAAAGTGTGAGGCAACTTAGCTCCTTGATTAGCTAATGAAAGAAAGTATCGTTCTAAAATCTTTTCCATAAGAGTATGGAATTGAGGATCTTGTTCTGCTTCTTGAAGCTTTTCTTCTGTTAACTCATCAAGATTAAACGTTTCCTCTTCTTTTTCAGTATGGTCACCCATTTTACTTGTAGTGGTTTCTCCCTCGTCTTTTTCCATTTGTTTTTGAGATCTCGTGAAGACAAGCATAGGTTTCGTTCCAAGTTCTACTTGCTTTTTATCAAAAAAAAAGTGAAATAGTGCAATTTATGTGAGATATATGAAAGTCAGGATAGAATGAAGATTCTATGACTTACACAAAATTTCTAATCTTTTAGCTTGTGTTCATTCCCTAAGTGGAAGGATGAAAATCCTGTTAGCGGGAAAGTAAGCAAAAGATCAAGAAAAGGATGATTTTGCACTTTATGAAGTTTTGATTCATGGCTTTGTAAAAGGATGGATTTTGTAATAGATGCCTAATATATTCTAAGTTCTCTATTGCAAAATTTGAGTTGGACGAGTAGAATAGTCGATTGCAGGTTGGGGAATATAACTGAAACGAATACGTTGACTATGGTTATGCCTTTGAGAAAGGGCTCTTCTTTGAAAGTAAGCTTGTGAATACAAAGGTTCTATGGCATAATCATCTGAAAGACCTCTAACACAATCATGATACCTATGAAGAAATGTTCTATATTTGAGTAAAAATTTTCGGCTTTGATACAAGAATTGTTGTTTCTTCAATAGTTTCTTGTGGTTGAGGGGTTTCGTTGACTTTTTAATCCTTTTGAAAACGGATTTCTTTACATACGTTGTGGATTTCCAATCTCGTAACATGAGATTAATCAATGTGATAATGAGTGTTTTGGATGATCTTATCTGAATTAATGTATTGAAAACACATCAAACAATTTGTAAAATGGTTGTCTTAAGTCCTATGCTAAACATCAAGTGTATAATCAAAATGTTGTTCAAAAAGTATTTTAACAGGTTTTACACATGATAAGCACTTCAAACAGACTCACTCCTAGTTCTCAAGTAGGTCATCATAGCAATCAACAACCCACATCTTAAAACTGCATTGACTCACACAGCCATGTCACCCCCGAAAGGGCACCCGTCTTTTTGTCTTTTCCAGGTGCGTACTCAGAGTGATGGAAGTGGATACCAGATCCCCTGAGCAAACAATCCTTGGCAGTTATATGGTGAGTATCTTGGGGGTAGATTCTTCCCTCCCCTGCACTGTGATTAATATAATGTTCAGGAACTGACTCGGTAAGATACTACACTAAGTTCTTAGTAAGGGTTTTCGTTCGGTGCGGCAAATGATAGACTCCCTCGAGAAACCTCCCTACCTTTAGAACAAAGGCTTTGGGGATGGTTATCAATGCACACTATCGTCGAATGGGATTTTCATCAACCATATGCATTTGATTATAGTGGGTTGGAAAACTTGGCTTTAGTTGTTCCCACTTAGGTCGTTCCCGTAGGGTGAGTACTTTTTCCCACTATGGCAGGCCTTCTAAAAGGAGTTAATAAAACAGGAAATTGCATGAAGGGAAATAGGTGAGTTTGGCATTTTGATCACCCAGTTAAGGGGAGAGCATAGGCCTATCACCAAAACAAAGCAAACACTAATGTATTTTAAGCCCCAAATGAAAATTTTCTAAGCTAAGTGAAGATGTTGCTTCACATAAACAGAAAAATTCTTTTTAAGCCCAAAACGAAATATGAAGTGTCTACCCTAGGATTGCTTCATTTTAAATTAAATGTCTACCCTAGGATTGCTTTATTTTACCTTAGATGACTACCCTAGGATTGCTTCATTTTACCTTAAATGCCTACCCTAGGATTGGTTCATTTTATCTTTAAAAATTTACTAACTGTCTGCGGTTGCGTTAGAATCAGTTAAACTGTTTTAACATTACAAATTACAACTTATAGAAATGCGCTATAACAGAAGTTATGGGCGCTGTAAAATACTTTAAAGGCGCTGCAAAACTCATTAATAGCACTACAAAACTAATTAATAGCGTTGCAATACATATCATGAGCGCTGTAAAAGACTTCAAGGGCGCTGCAAAAGACTTCAAGGGCGCTGCAACAGTCTTTACGAGCGCTGTAAAAGACCTTATGGGTGCTGCAAAAGACTTCACGGGTGCTGCAAAAGACCTTAAATGCGCTAAAATGGGTATTGAAATCTTGAAGACGTGTTTCCTGCGCTATTCCGCTGTTTTTGTCTGTAACCTGTCAAAAGAAACCTGCAAAAAGATATTAAAAAGGGGGCAAGAGCCCCACGGTGGGCTCCAAAAATGTGTTAATGTTTATATGGTGTAATCTAAATAAAAACAAAACACAAAATGAAACATTATACTGAAAACTCAAACAAAGAAATAAAGATAGTTTTCAGAAGCGTTCCATCTTCCTCTATCTACAGTGATTTCTTTTGAAGCTTTTGCTCTCAGATTGTATAAGCTCAGCTCCTCCAAATAGCAACCTGTAGAATGAGTTATGCAAAAGGAAATTCTATCCTATATGCTATGAATATGAATATGGACAGGGGCTGTAGATTATGCACAGGGACTGTGAATGGAAGATGTCATGATTCTATGCTATGATTACTATGATTCTATGCTATGAAAGTACTGTGAATTCTATGAATGCTATGAATGCTTACAATTTGACTATAATTTACTTGCTTAAAACTTCTATATCATTTGGAGTTCCTGGCAGTCATATTTATAGATTTTTGCAGGCACAATCCCGGCTGGCAAGAATCTACGGCTGTGATATTGTCTGGTAGAATTGAAAGGTGAGAGATGGAGAAATTGAGAAGAAGATGGAAGAAGTTGAGAAGTTGGAGAGAAGGATGGATTCATGTCTTCAACCCACGGGAACAAGCCTGCACAGAAACAAAGAAAATTAAATTTTCTGTTTGGGCAGTTTGTTTCACGGGTGTTGAAGATAATCCCCAAATTAAATAAATAAATTTATTTAATTTCATTTATTGCACTTTGATTTTTTATTTTACAAACTATGGAAGATTAATTAAATATTTTGAAATATTTAATTATAATGTAACTTTAGAAGAATATGAAATATTAGAAGAATTAATTAAATATTTTGAAATATTTAATTATGAATAGACTTTAGAAGAATTTGAAATATTAGAAGAATTAATTAAATATTTTGAATATTTAATTATAAATGATATTTAGAAGAAAAGAAGAATATTTTAATCTTTATTTGAATAAAATATTCAAACTAAGATTATATGATAATTAATATAAATAAACGATAATATTTATTTAATCAATTAAGAAATGAATATGAAAAGATGATTAAATAAACTTATTTATTTAATCGAAATGAAATAAAGAAGAAATATAAATAAATTATTTAAATTTATTTATACGTAGATGGAATCAGAAGATTTTAATTAAACATTAAAAATATTTAATTAATTACCAGACAATGTGATGTAACCATTTTTAAGTGTATACACACACCTATACTGGTTTGGCTCTGCATTGATGAGGCTTCATTTCACGAAAGCATTTTTAGTGTTAAACCATTTTGCATATGTCGTCAATTTGAAAAGTATAATGAAACAAAGTTTAACACTAAAATGCTCTTTTGAAAAAGAAGTCTCTTCAACACTATAACCTCAAATGATACTACAATTTTATGTCCTATATTATGTACATGTTTTTGTCAACATTATGCACATTCCTATATCATGTCTTTGTTATTAAATGGATATATTTATTGGTTATTAAATGGATATGTTTATGAGCGTACTTAGCAATATGATGCACTTGTTGGCAGTGTAGTGCAAGCACAATTGCTTGTAAATGTAAGTCTACTTAATTATAGTGAATCTTTGTTTATGGTGATTGCTTGATTGGTCTGAAATGTACAACACACTTCGCATAACAATTACATCTATACAAAAAATTAAGCATTAACAACTACAAACAATATCACTTAAATCCACATATAGTCATGTACACAGCACTGGCAACATCATTTACATGATATAGAATGTATGAACAACAACAACCTCTTATGTATAATATAATGAATTTGCTGATGGGACAGTTTTTGTTCTTAGTTATTCTCGTGGCATCAGATCTTTGAAAATATTGATGGCAGTGTAATGCATTAGGTGATATGCAAGGGGAGTGTGGGTTATACTATTTTTTATATTTTGGTTGCATGTTTTCATGATATGGGCCATTCAAAAGCAACTTGTATTGTATGTTTGTGGTATCAGATGAGCTTCGAATATTGTCTGACATGTAAGACTATGAATAATTAGTTATGTTTGGGACAAATATAAACCAATTATTCAACACTTTATTTAATCAAGAGCAACTTCGATTGTATGTTGGTGGCAACAAGACATAAAGTGAGATAAATTTATTTAATCATGTTTAAAATCAGTTATTTCATAATGAAATAACTCCTTAGCTTGCTCTATTTTGATCAAAACTTCACCAAACTTGAAAGGTGAGTGCCCATTTGTCTTATTAACAAGGTAAGGTCATTAATTAGCCATGAAACTATAGGAATTATTCAAAATTTGATCACCAACTCTTACAAGTAAACAAGGAAACAAGCAAACTAAGAAGCAAAGACACATTTTTGGGTGACACAAGATTAATTGCAACGATTTTTGGATTCGATTGTGTGATATTTTTTTGCATCAACATTTCAGATCACACTCTGTGATCCATCATCAAGATGAGAGAAGAGCACAAGGATAAGACTTATCCTTGTGTTCTTCTCTCATCCTAATGATGGATCAAGGAGTGTGATCCAAAACATTGATGCAAAAAATTATCACACAATTGAATCCAAAAATCGTTGTAATTAATCAATATGGATTGTGGAAACTTGTTATATTTTATTGACACAAGATTGCTCGTGGACTCAGGTGATCCTATATTAGAGATAGTACTTGTTATACACTAAGATGTATGTTAGTGTAATTAATATTTAATTACACATTTGCATAAGTTTACTTAGGCATATTTAATTCCTAAGTTATAGGTTTTATCCTTATCTTGTTGAGCTATCTTGTTGCTCAAGATAAGATTAGGCTTATGCATCTTTGCTTTTATAAAGAAAATTATCTCTTGTAATATTTGGTACTTCAAATATATCAATTTGCACATCTTTTGCAAATCTCTGCTTTTTCGTTTCTCTTCTGTGGAAGGTGATTTTTCTAGTTTGCAATCAAATCTTGGTTTCTAACATGGTATCAGAGCCTTGATTTGTAGCCCCTTCTTAGCTTTTTTGGAGGATTTCATTGCAGAGCTTGTTCAGAGTCCCTCGAGGGTTTCATTCCTTGAGCATCTTTATGCAGCGTCTTGGATCAGATCGAGGTTTTCCGTTGGATTCAAAGCGCTGGAAAAAGTCAGAAATAACTTTTATTTCATTCATTTTGGTCACCGTTTACCAGATCTGTGAGGGTCTCAAGCTCGATGATTTTTTTGATAGATCTGGGGGTCGCCTGATTTTCAAAGCACTTTGGGCCAAAATGGACCTCGCTGTTGGATTCGCAACGCCCAAAAACCCCTATTTTGATATAAAATTTGTTTGATTTAGACACAGTCATCTGGAGAGGAAATTTTTTTTTGCCCAAGGGTCGTACAGCCCCCAGGCATAGTTTTCGAGGCACAAAGTATGAAAAAAAAATTCAAAAAAAAAATTCAAAAAATCAAAAAATCTATATGGTTTTTGCGCGACTAGTTCAATTTTGCAGCGTCATCGCTGCACCACCGGGCGGCCACTGCAACTCCACCTGCGGGCCACCTCCACTCACCCGTGCCACTCATACAACACCTTTGCCCATCCACCATCAAGCAGCCACCGAAGCTCTACCAGCCCACCACCCATTGGCCTCCTCCGCCCGGTCTGCTACTCTCCAAATCTCAGTCCCCTGCGCTTGGTAAAGCCTCCGCTGAGGACATATGGGCGACCAAGTGCATAGCTCAGCCCCCCGTTGGGCTTCCAGCCCCTTGCCCTAGTCACATGGGCGACCGGGGGCTCCGCCGTCGGCCCCTGGTCCGCCCAGGCGACCAGGGGCCTTATTTTTTTAGCCCCTGAGGGCTTTTGGGGGCCAAATCAAACCTTTTTGGACAACTTTCACGAAAACAGGTGTAACTTGGGCATACGACGTCTTTTTTTTGCAAACAAGATATCATCGGAAAGCTGTTTTGACACTCTACGCAATGGTGTAGGTGTGATTTTCTAGTTTTTCTTTTTGATATCTTTTTCGGCCTTAGAAGTCAGATGTTTCTGTTTTCACTCCGGGAAGCATATCTTTTGACTCGCTTATCCGTTTTTCGTAATTTTCGTGGCATTGGAAAGCTGGTTTCAACATCTATGCAGATCTGAGGTCATTTAAATAATATGTGTACCTTATTTTATGCATACATTTTTTTTGGTTTCATGCACTAGGTTTTCATTTTCGCTTATGTTTCTGTAGTTTTGCATTCTCTCCTTCTGCAATCATTGGGTATTGTAATAACGAACTAATATAAAGTTCCATTAAGGGGGGGTTCTTGCATCCATATTTCATATTGGTGACAACTCACATGAGTTTTTCTAATTTCCTGTTGTCTCCTTTTAGCTTCTTTCTTGTTTAGCTGGACACATCTTTGGTTTGCTTCGGTTCACACTTCACATTGGGATTTTATGGTTCTTGATCCGCATTGGTTTAGATCTTTCTCATTTGAGGGCCATGTTTTTATGGTTAATGTTCCAAAATCTTGATGGTACTTGTCCTATGGTAAGTTTTAGTTTCCGTTTGGCATTGGCTTCGAGAGACACAACTTCCAGATTTGTCATCATTATGGGTCCTTTCATCCTTTCATCTACTGTTGCTTACAGATTCCAGGGTTGATCCAGTATGTGAGTTTCTAGTGTTCCTTGGCATTAGGTCTTTTGTTGCATTTGTGATTCCGATATGGTATTTTGCAAACAGAAGTATCTTTCCTTGCTTGCCAGATTTGGGGTTCCAGTGTTGCTTCATCAGAGTTCTTCCAGTGCTTCACAGCAGCAGTTCATCTCTCTGAGGGGGGATTTTTCCCACTAGGTTTTCTCTCTCTTTTCATTTGTACATGAGTACTTGATCAGGCCTTGTTTCCGAGACTCATATTTGCATAATAATTTGTTTCTCCCTAAGTTGCACTTATGGGGGGGTGTTAGTGTAATTAATACTTAATTACACATTTGCATAAGTTACTTAGGCATATTTAATTCCTAAGTTATAGGTTTTATCCTTATCTTGTTGAGCTATCTTGTTTCTCAAGATAAGATTAGGTTTATGCATCTTTGCTTTTATAAAGCAAATTATCTCCTGTAATATTTGGTACTTCGAATATATCAATTTGCACATCTTTTGCAAATCTCTTCTTTTTCATTTCTCTTCTGTGGAAGGTGATTTTTCTGGTTTGCAATCAGATCTTGGTTTCTAACAATGTACACTTCACCAAATGGCACATTGTTTTAGTCTTGTTGATTTGTTAATGTATAAAATACTACAAAAATTATTGAATTATCCATAATTGAGGGCCAACATAAAAAAATGGCTTTCTTTAATGAAAATGAACTCCTTTGAAAGCCTAAAAGCCTTCCATAAATATAACCATTCAAAAGGGGCTAAGAAAAATTGAAACCTATGAGATAAAATAATATGCCACGACAAAATGTAGGGATCTCAACTCAAAATAATTAGCACCCTTAAAAAATGATCTTGGCATGAAAAGGGAAAATGGAGTATCTATGGAATTTTTCCTAATTTCCTCACTTAACAAAATACCTATAAAAATTTTAATTTTAGTGACACTACATTACTATTGATGAACATTATTAGGCTTTTCCATGAATCCAATAAAGAAAAATTAATGCCACATAAACTTAGAAAATGCATAACTATTCTTGGGGAGAGTTGGGCATCCATTTTGGAGCAATAATTGATGATTTTCAATGCATTTTTTGGGGTTTTTGGGAAGAAAAGCATGGGAAGGAGCTTGTTAGGAATGGGAAGGAGAAAGATACCTTTGTAGAGGTATTAGCTGGGGGTTTTGGTTGTAGTTTTGAGCAGCACCAGTGAAGGAAAGATATGGCACCAATGTGTGAGAGGTGTAGTGATTTTGGAGGAGCTGTGTGAAGGTCTGAATAGCAGCAAAAAGAGCTTTGGGGCAGCAAGAAAAGGCTACACATAGAACATTTGTGTAGATTTGATTTTAAAAATATATTGAGCAAATTTGTACTTATGTAAATGTGAATGAAAGAAGTTTTAGATTTGAAATGGTTT
>VDFB02267320.1:0-12627 GCA_007258455.2 Sequoia sempervirens
TTTTCAAACAAAATGATCATAGGACAGTTCGGGTTTCAGGCCGACCCGCGGAATCCAGGCCAAGGAGGAATTTTGAAGAATTCAGAGCCAAGAGGATTCCAGTGGAATAGACATGAAACACCCATTAGAAACTTAATCTGATCCTCATCAACCAAGAAATAGCTCGTGAGACCTCAAAAGCATCAATGAACCACAAAATGCACCTTTATTAATTAACTAGTCCCACTACTACAAACTTCTTCTCATTCTTCAGATTCTAGGGAAATCAGCGTGGGACGGATTTCCGCGAAAGAGAAAACATTCCCACGAAAGGGGAAACAACAAGGGGACAACGGATTTTGGGAAAATCTGGAAGAGAAGGACAACCGCGAAAAAGAAGACAGCGGGAAAATCCGGTCCACGCGGAATTCCGCGAAGACCAAAAATCCTTGAACAACAGTGCTCAACCGGAGTTCAAGTGAGATCCGGGAAAATCCGGATGGGGTGGAAAATCCCGAACCCAGGAGAAAACCTGAATTCCAACTGAGGTAAAACCAAAAACCAAAGCCAAAAGAAAGCAGTGAGGGGAATCCATTTTTTCAAATCAAAAGGCGGAATAACACTATGGGTTCGTTAAAAATTGTTTAACCATTTTCAAGAATCAAGGATCTGCCTACCTGTAACTTCGGGTTCGTGAAATTCATAACTCCAATTGGGTTAGCTTTAATAAGCAAAGGTAGAGCTTGTATTCTCAAATGTGTCAACAAGATACCCTAATCTATGTAAAGATTTGCATCATCATCACAGTTTTCTTCATCTTTTGGACAATAATGTGTAAGATTTGAAATTGCTGGCGAGTTATTTTCTTTTTAGTTGTCGTGGGTAATGATATTCCGGCATATTGTTCACGCTACCGACGTCTATAGCCCTGGCTGTAGATACTCTCAGTTTCCTTCATTGTTTCCCCATCGCCAGAGAAATTTATAGCTCCTGGAAGATAGCCTGAATCAACGTATCCATATTGAATCTCTTTTCTCTTTTGATAATTCTTTTCTCTCTTTTTTTTATAGAGTTCTAGATATTTCATTTAATTCTCTTTTCCTTTCAATATGTCAAATGTTTAACATCTGATCTAGGTTGAAAACTACCATGGACCTCATGACAGAACTTGGAAAATTGGATTTTTTACTCAAGTCCTACAACATTGTCATCCTAGGATAAATATATCATTACAAGAGGAGATGATCTTGTTGATTTGTGACAGATTCAGAGGGAGCTGATGAAGGTTACTTACTTTGCACCTTGTTTTCAAGACCTCCCACAACTCTTATTGTCAATGGGCATAAGTCAAAAGTTTAGGACAAAATCACCCAACCAGAAAGCATGAAAATATCTAAACCATTTATCTCCTAATGACCAGAGTATGCCTCAAATAACAACCCACCATTCCAAGATGGAAAGAAATAGATAAACCCCAAAAGAACAAAACAAAACATAAACCAAAAGAACAAAGAAAACAAGAAGACATAAAGAAAAAGGAGAAACAAACAAACAACAGATTATTTACAAACAGACAGAATATTTACAAACAGAAAAACAAAAGGACAGGAAAAGGAAAACAACAGAACAAAAGAAAACTAACTAAACCAAAAACTAACAATAACCTATCCTAATCCTAAACTAATCCCAAAGCTAAGCTTTATAAACACAAAACTGTAAAAATTTGTACATTGATTTGATTGATTTCTCATTATGTGCAGCAATCTTAACCTACTAGGCATAGTTCTAAACCTAACAAATTTATCTTTATACTCAGAAATGTAAAGTTTACATGCAATAAGTTCATTCTGAGGGCATAAAGCTTGAAATATTATCAGTTGTGGGTTCTCAGTTTTTCCATGATTCACCCACAAACAAGTTTTACTATCCCCAACATCATAATCAAACTGGAAATTATTAAAACACAGAGGATAATGAAAGGACACCACCTGATTCGAAAGATTTCCAGTTACCAATGCAGGCTTGTGTTGTATGATCTCCTCTTCATGAGGTCTCAGCTCATGGAACACCACTGAATCAAGGTCTATCTTGGCATTGGGATATTCACTCACCAGCATCTCTATATTCATCTCAAGCATGGAGTCAAAAAATTTCTGGATTTCTTGAGATGAATCCTCACTTTAAACATTCGCCTGAAACATGTCATCCCCAAGGGTTTCAGAATCTGTGTCCAGCCTATCACCATCAATGTTAGGGATACTGGCACATGGTGAACAAGGATTTCCTTCAAACTCATTTGGGTGCACAAAGTCAAAGCCAGGAAAACACTTTCTCAATTCATATTCCTCTTGGTCTTTTTCTTGGCATTCCTCTGCTTCATCCGAATGTATTCTGTCATGAATTTCCTTAGGGAGCACTTGACTGATCTGAAAATATACTTGAACTTCTCCCCTTAGAATTTCATTTTGGCATTTAAGTCCTTGTCTTTGACCACAAGATTGATTGGCAATCCTGTCTTGAAGCATGATATCTGTCTCAATCCGTTCACTACTTAGATCAGCAGAGTCATCCTCTTGTGTTAACCCATCAAGGTATGTTTCTTCCTCATCCACCATCATGAAAGAATCTATGAATGCATCGATGAATCCATTCTCCATTTCTATCAAGTCCTCAATAGATAGAGGAGTTTCATTAGTTGTTGAATCCATCTCGATGCAAGGATCAAGATCATCAAAAGATGAGGAAGAATTAAACCTTTCCACGCAGTCACTCTCATCATTTTGGATGGACTGATCACCATTTTCATGTATGCTAACTATTTCATCTTCTAGATCGATGGGATATGTACTCCAAGGATCTTCCATAAGTATCCCTTCAATAGAGATTAGTTGCTTGAAGTACAATTCCATCCTTCCCAGGAAGACATGGCAATCCATCTGAGAGTGTTTCTTTGTTCGATGTATCCTACATCCAACTGGACCAACAAGTTCTAATAGTTTCAGATCTCCTAGCTCTTCTAATTTCTCCCTTATTCGATGTTGTGCACGTGGGATATCCATCCAACATGAGCCATGCTCCTTTGTCCATTCCTCATCACCCTGATTCTGATCTTGGTCAAAAGAGTTTACCTCATCTCTCTCGAAGCCATCGTTAGTACTAGCATTCTCAACAAAGCTAGATTCAATCTTGAGATTTCCATTATGCTCTGAATTTACACCCATTTCATGCCTTTTACCAAACAAGTCATCAAAATTATATTTTGGCTCATCAAATGTTTTATCCACAACTTCATTGTGATGTAATGGACTATGCTTTAGAATATGATTGAAAATAGATGATATGGTTATAACTTCATTATCAAGTGAAGTACTCAACTCTGTGATTGGATTTTGTAGGAGTGAATTCTCCCAATGGTCTTGTGTGTGATTGACTTGATATGGGGTGTCAGAGAATGTGGTGCTTGGAACCTTAGGAAGGTCGTAGCTGCTTGGGGAGAATGATTGCATCTTGGCAGGGGTGGTGGGTGGAGTAGCATAAGGCTGCAGATGATGGCAGTTTGGAAGCACAAGAGGATTATAACCCTAAGTTTGGCTATCTGAATTTCTAATGTCACCTCTGAATTGTTCCAATAAGAAATCCTTTTTAAGTGCATCATGCAAAGATGTAGCCTTACCACAACCTCTGACTTTGGTTGCCAATGAAAAATTTAAACCCCAATAGTAATGTTCTATCAGTTTATGATTGTCTGCAACCAAACCTAAGGATTGAACCCTTTGATACATAAACAAGAATATGTGATTAAATTGATCAATGGGTTCTAATGGTATCCTTTTTGTAGTTGCAAATTCATGTAAGGGGTGTAATGCATCAAGATCAAACTGATCTAAAAATAAGGTTTCCAGTTCTGTCCATGAATAAATAGATTTTGGTAGAAGATTATCATACCATTGTCTTGTTGAACCTTGAAGTGTTCTGATGAACAATTGACAGACAACATCCTCATGCAGAACCTGGAGAAAAGAAAGTACACGCCTGCAAGTTTTGACATGTTTAGAAGCATTTTGCCCACTGTTAAGGAAAAATAAGGGGAGCCTATAATACAGATGATCAAGGATTTCATGGAGAAATCCCAGTGTATACAAAGGGCTACCCATTAGAGCTGGCCTTTCCAATACCTGACCCAATCCAACTCACAACGATCCAAAATTTCTCAAGTCTGCCCTCCTTCTAGGGCTAGTTCCTGTTGACGTGTGTTTTGGCACAACAAAATTGCAAACATAATATTGCTACTCTATTTCTCCTGAAAGAGAAAGATGATCACATGGATACCTTAGCTCCCAAGGTCCTGATAGTTGGGTCTCAACTGTGCTGATGTCCCTCAGTGGTCCATGTAACAGTAATATTCAAGGGGCCTGTTGGTGTAAGCTTTTGGACTGTTGTGAGAGCAAACATAAACTTAAAACCTATTCTAACCGGGGTTTTAAAGAAATGTAAAAAGATGGATTAGGGCTTTGGGACAGAAAAGAATGACACTTCATCCGAATTAACCAGACCTATTGCCTTTCAAGGAATTCCTAACTAAAACTCAGAGAATAAACTTAACTTGTATCACCATAGCCATTCATTCACGTTGTTGAACGTCGACAAAGGCCATTCAAAACATAAAATCAAACTCTGGCCCTTGAGAGCTTCCTAAAATCGATGATTAATTCAAGACAAACACCATTTCAAACACAACATGAAATAGATTTTTGACCGTTGCTTCTACTGTTAATGAAACAGATAAGCAACATTTACAAAGCTGGCACAATCACCAGTGTACAGAAAATCTGTGATTTCAAATTGTTTCCATTTACACTAACAAAGCTAAAAGATACATTAGTCTATTCTGAATCTAACTCCTACTCTAAGAAGACAAAAGAAGGTCCTATTACAAAGAATCAGGATCAGCTTCTATCCCCTCTATTTCTATTTGTTCTAATCCTACCAGTTCCACTCTTAATTCTACCCTAGAAGTTCTAACCCTGAAAGCTCTAACCTTAACATTTTATAGAAATGCCATATATACTGTACTAAGTGAACGGCCATTCCCTATGTTTTCATAAAATGTCCGTCATCGAGGCCGTCGTGGATCTTTTGAAAGTGTTATCTACAGTATTCACGTGGATTCTGCTGTCTCAGTATTGCTGGAAGGATTCATACTCGCAGGAGAGGTCTTTTTAGATCTTTTGACAACTGCAGCATTAACTCCCTTGTCTGCATGTCCATACTCGAACTCCTTCTGAAATCAATCTTGAATGCTCATAAATATCACCATCAATGCTGATCTACCTCTTTTCCAGTAGTCACCACAGCTATCCCTCTGAGTCACAATTTCTTCCTTCCTTCGGCCTTTCTTTATGTTCTGGACTCCTCTACTCATTGACCATTCCCTGGAAGCACCATCGGGCTGCCTTGTAGATCTGAACCTTTCACCTGAGTCGATCCATTTCCTTTGAATCTTAGAAGGAATCCATTTCACTCGTATTTTGTTGTTTTTCATCACAGGGGCAGTCAATTGGTCAAAGGGACCGATGAGTCATTCTTTTGGCTCCTTTTGATTGGTCAAGCATACGCCAAGCGAGCTCCTCAGTGGGCCAAAGGTGGTCCGATCAACATCGCATGTCGGTGAGACACCATCGGTGTCTCCCCAATACAATCTCATCCTTCAGTAGTCATCGGGGTAGCATGTGGCGGTCGGTGAGACCTTTCGGCGAGCTGTGAGGGTCATACCGAGCTCCAAAAGAACATCGGCAAGATAGCCGCTCATCGGTAAGACATCACAGCGATGATATCCCTCTTACTAGCTTGGAGTTTTTTTTTCTTTTGGCAAGACTTCTTAATCGGCACAAGGTCATAGTGACTTCCCCTTGGTTATACCGATATCTCCTTTTCTTTGTGAACCTACCGCTATCAGCAAGACTTTCATAGTCGCTAAGACCTCCTGGCGAAGATGTAAACCCTTTAGCGAGCTTCTTCATGTCAGCGAGACTATAATGTTTCGGGGAGACCTTTCCCCGAACTTCTTTCTTCTTACCAAGCCCATTTCCTTCGTTGAGACACCTTAGAGTCACCCAGACATTTTGCCGAGTTCCCTTTATTCTTCTGGAGCCTCCTCGATTTCCTTTGTTGACCTTCTCGCGCCAGTTTCTCTTTTTGTTTCGGCGTGACTTTCTTCCTTTGCCAAGACCTTGTGGCAATGGCATGATCCTTCGTTGAGCTCACTTCGTTCTATGTTGGCGAGACCTATTTTCTTCACTGGGACCTTATATCGATATCTCAACCTTCTGTCGATCTTTTTATTTTGGGGAAACCTCGTTGTTGTCATACCGATATGCTTCCTTTGCTCCACATGTCACCGAGACTTTCCTTGTTTGCTAAGACCTTTCGGCGAAGGCGTGATCCTTCACCGAGCTTCATTTCTCTTTTTGGTGGGACCCTTTTTCGTTATCGGCAAGAGATCAGTTGTCGGCCAAACCTCTTGGCGCATATCTTTCCTCTTCTCGAAGGGACATCTTGTCGGTGTAACCTCTTCCTTCACCAAGGCCTTTTGGCAAAGGCATTACCCTCTTGGCGAGCTCCATCTGTATCGGCAGGACCCTTCCCCTGCTGAAGGCAACACCTCTTGGCGACCTTGCCCCGCTGTCGCTGAGACTTTTGTATTGGCAGGACCTTTCGCCGATTTCTTTCACTTTCACCGAGCTTCTCTTTTGTGTCGCTGAGACTCTCTTCGGTCGAGGAGATGTCCTATAGAAACCTTATGTCTCGGTGAAAGCCTCCGCATGTTCTTTCTTTGGTCACCGAGACTTATCAATTCTCTCACCGAAGACCACTGATAGAATCCCATTGTGGAATGTCGGTGTAACTTTGTGAATTTGTTGAGACCATATGCCGAAGAAGATGACTCCCATCAATGTCGCTTTTGTCATTGTGACCTCACCTCTTCGGCCAAACATTATACCGAAGGTTTTATCCCTCGCCGAATGCAACTCCCTTCGGCAAGACTTTTAGATTTCGCTGAGACATCTCTGGGTGATCCCACAATAATGGGTTACAATTTTTGTCCAAACTTGACATTAAAATCAGGATTTTTCACTAGACATTCATGTTCTTACACCTATAGCAGCTAAACCATTAAGGTTTTGAAGGTGAATCAAACTATTTATTTGTTAGATATTTTGTGTAGATTCTAATTATATTTTTTTAAAAAAATTAAAAAATAAATTGTGAATCATTTTATGTAATTTTTAATAACTTATATTTTCTACTAATCAGCATTTTTAAAAAGGGATGTTTACTTCGGCCCGCGTAACTTTTTTTATAGATAGGATACAATTCTAATTTTTTAAAATGCAAATTTTTCACACCACCAATATCTAGGGGATGGATTTTCATAATTTTTTGTTTTTCATATTTTTTTTTTTAATTAATTTTTTAATTGACATAATTATAATTTAGTTGATTGTGTACTTCAACGCTTCATAACTTTTTTTTGTATTCATTTGAATTAACTTATTCTTTTTGTTGGAATAAGGACATCAATACCTAGTGGACATGTATTTTTTATAATTTTTTTCTCTATTTTTCTATTTTTTTGTATGTGTGAAATAAAGAACTTGATGTTCATTGAAAATCCTACATTCACAAGAAATAAAAAAATAAATATAATAATCAAATTAAACATATTTAAAATTATACTTTTTGGGAAGCTTATAATAAGGGCTGGAGGCTTACAAAAAATAAATTTTAAATGAATTCATTTGATCACCCAAAAGGTAAATCAAAAGTGGTTTTTTATCAGCATTTTGATAGGTGTAGAGACTTAGGTGTGGTATGGTTTAAAATCTAACAAGGTTCTATCCAAGAGTTTGATCTAAGGGGTTTGATCAATCCCTCTTTAATTAAAATAATTTAAATGGAACCTTTAAAGTCATAAATCATTGTATTTCTAAAATATATGTGATTTGGAAAAATCGGTGATGCAAAAGTTTGACATTTATTTGGCAACCTAATTCGTCCGGAGACTTTATGAACTCGCCAAGACTTTTTGGCAAAGAGGAAACCTTTCGCCGATGTATGAATCTTTCTGACGCCATTCGGCGAGACATGGAGATTTCGCCAAGACCTTTTCCCGAAGACAAACTTATGCCGAAGGCAAAATCCTAGTCGCTGAGACAATGAATGATGTCTTTGCGATTAAGGCCTGTATGTGATTTATGATCACCATGGCATCTCTGGTGTCTTTCCGATGTGTAACATAGCCGCATGTTGAGCATAATGCACTAGTAGTCGGCAAGACATATGCAAGGTCTTGCCGACTTTCTTCTTAGCTGATTTTTTATGGCCAACTGGATTGAGGGATGCATTACGCCTGAGCTCCCTTGACATATACCATCTTGTGTGTGATTTAATCCTGCATTCAATGAAGAAAACCACAATAAAGATCATACAGAAGTCAGATAACCAAAACATCATTAAAATAACTCCTATGTCAGCAGGGTACCGTTAAATTTTCAAACAAAATGATCATAGGACAGTTCGGGTTTCAGGCCGACCCGCGAAATTCAAGCCAAGGAGGAATTTTGAAGAATTCGGAGCCAGGCAGATTCCAGTGAAATAGACATGAAACACCCATTAGAAACTTAATCTGATCCTCATCAACCAAGAAACAACTCGTGAGACCTCAAAAGCATCAATGAACCACAAAATGCACCTTTATTAATTAACTAGTCCCACTACTGAAAACTCGAATTCCAACTGAGGCAAAACCAAAAACCAAAGACAAAGAAAGGAAAAGAAAGGGGGGCCCATTTTGTTCCAAATCAAAATGGTGTGGTTATGCAAGGCATAACAGTATGTATGTGTGTATGTATGGCTCTAGGAAAATTCACCGCCAACAATTCATCAACAGAAAATTCACCGTTAACAATTCACTGCGGGAAAATTCATCGCCATGACAAATTCACCACCAACAATTCACCACCGCAGAAAATTAACTGCATTAACATTTTCAATATTAATGCGATTAATTTTCCGCATCGGTGAATTGCTAGTGGTGAATTTTACTTGTGGTGAATTTGTCATGGCGGTGAATTTTTTCGTGGTGAATTGTTGGTGGTGAATTTACTATATGTCATGTATGTATGTATGTATGTATGTATGTATGTATGTATGTATGTATGGATGGATGAATATGTGTATACTTGTATGTATGTATATATGGTTGTTTGTATGTATGTAAAGATTTTGGGTTTAGGGTATATAAGGGTGAGGGTATAGGTTATAGGGATGAGGGTTGAGGTTTCAAGGTTTAGGGTTTAAGGTTTAAGTTATAGGGTTGAGGGTTGAGGGATTAGGGATTAAGCAATAGGTTGAGGGTTGAGGGTTTACAGTTGAGGGATAATATTCATCTCGTTGAGTGTTTATGATTAAGTGTGTAAGGTATAGGGATTAGGGTTTTGGTAGAATATACAAAAGCATATATTTCAACGTTGGGAAGGCAATCCAAGCCTTTGGGTTGGAAATCAAAAGAAATCCAAGCCTAAGGCATGGGGATTCCCAAAGCAAGACATAACGTGAGTGTATTATAACACACTTGCATTATGTCACAATTTTGACAATTTAACGTGAGCTTCATTTTGCTTCTTTGTGCTTGATGTTTCCCAAGCATGACATAATGTGAGCATGTTATAATGTGCTCGTGTTATGTCTCGCTTGATGTGTGCAAGTTTGTTAAATGTATGTTTGATGTATGTATGTTTGTATATATATTTGTATGTATGTATGTATGTATGTATGTATGCCTATATGTATGTATGTACGCATGCATGCATGTATGTATGTATGTATGCTTGTATGTATGTATGTATGCCTATATGTATGTATGTATGTATACTTGTATGCATGCATGTATGTATGTTTGTATGTTTGTATGTATGTATGCTTGTATGTATTATGTATGAATGTATGCTTATATGTATGTATGTATGTATGTATGTATGTATGTATGTATGTATGTATGTATGTATGTATGTATGTATGTATGTGTGTATGTATGTATGTATGTATGTATGTATGTATGTATGTATGTATGTATGTCTTTTATGCTTAATATGTATGGTTGTAATAAGATTTAGGTTCAGGAGTGAGGCCTCGGGTCCTCGGGATGGGGTTAAAGTTTAAAGTTCGGTTACAAAATTACTCGGAGTTAAAGGGATTAAGGGTCAGGCTCATCAGTTAAAGATATAGGTTAAAGGTTAAAGGGATTCGAGGATTAAGGGATATGGATTAGTGTCTCGTCCTCGGGGATCGAGTTCGGGTTTATTGTATGGATTGATTGTATAAGGCATAGGGTGAAGGGTTTAGAGTGTATGGTTTAGGGTTTAAGTATAGGTTTGAGGAACAATATTCAAGGTTTAGGGTATAAGGGTGAGGCTATAGGGTATAGGGATGAGGTTTGAGGGTGTAGGGTTGAGGGTTTAAGGTATAGGATTGAGGATTGAGGGATTAGGGCTTACGTATATGGTTGAGGGTATATGTTTGAGGGTTGAGGGTTTACAAAGTTGAGGGATAATATTTAAGGTTTAATGTCTAAGGTATAGGGTTCAAGGTTTAAGGTTAACGACGTAAGGCATAGGGATGAGGGTTGATGGTTTAGGGCATAAGTATAAGGTATAGGGTAGAGGGATAATGTTCAAGTTTGAGTGTATAAGGTTAAGTGTATAGGGTATAGGTACATTAGGGTTTAAGATATTGGGTTGATAGATTAGGGCTTAAGTATAGAGTCAAGGGTTGAGGTTGTAGGGTGTAGGGTTTAGGGTTTAGGGTTTAAGGGTTGAGGGTTGAGGGTTTAGGGTTTAAGGGTTGAGGGATTAGGGTTGAGGGTTGAGGGTTTAAGGGTTGAGGGTTTAGGTTTTAAGGGTTGAGGGTTGAGGGTTGAGGGTTTAAGGGTTGAGGGTTAAGGGTTGAGGGTTTAGGGTTTAGGGTTTAGGGTTTAAGGTTTGAGGGGTTAGGGGTTGAGGGTTTAGGGTTGAGGGATTAGGGTTTAAGGTATAGTGTCAAGGGTTGAGGGTTTAGGATTGGGGTTTAGGGTTTAAGGTTTAAGGTTTAAGGGTTGAGGGTTGAGGGTTGAGGCTTTAGGGATAGGGTTTAGGGTTTAGGGTTAATGGATTAGGGTTTAAGGGTTGAGGGTTTAAGGAATTAGGGTTTAAGGGTTGAGGTTTTAAGGGTTGAGGGTTAAGGGATTAGGT
Source organism: Sequoia sempervirens (assembly GCA_007258455.2). Taxonomy (NCBI): domain Eukaryota; kingdom Viridiplantae; phylum Streptophyta; class Pinopsida; order Cupressales; family Cupressaceae; genus Sequoia; species Sequoia sempervirens. The sequence continues at coordinate 11,268 of VDFB02267320.1, forward strand.
TTTAGGGTATAGGGTTGATGTATTAGGGTTTAGGGTTTAATATATAGGGTAGAGGGGTGATGCAAGAGCATCCCGAGTGAACGAGCAATCCACATCAACCAAAAATATTTCTATTTTTTTTTCTTCAATTTTGTTTTGGTTTGGTGGTCTTCAAAATATTTTAGTAGCAAGAATCCAGAAATTTGATCAAAATTGCAAAAATCTAAGTTTTTGTCAAAACACGTTGTATTAAGGCTCCATGGGCAGTTTTAAAAATTATTTTTAAAAAAATATAAGGAATTAAGTAAATTCCTTTTGCAAGGACATTCTTGGAGGTGCCATGTCAAATGCAAAAATAATCAAAGTTATATCTTTCATCGTTTGAGAGAAATTAACACTGAAAAATTATCTTTTTAATGTTGAAAGTGTATTGCTGGTTTATGGAAATTTTAAATTTTCAAAATTTATGAGGATTGGATCGAAATTGTTCTGCAAAGGACTTGAGGACATTATTCCAAGCCTACTCACCAATTTTCATGGGAATTGGAGAAATTTTATTTTCTCGCCTACCAACACCCGATGACATCAAATTAGCATATTTAGTCTTCTTCAAATTAATTTTCTGGAAAGATGGTTATTGCAAAAGAATAAACATTTATTCTTCATTATTTTTGATGCTATCCCTCAATATTTTAATTTATAGATTGAATTAGATTACAAGTTTTATTTTAATTAAAGCAAATAAATTTAAGAGAGACAAGATGAGGGGGCATGGCATTTCAAGAGGCAAAATTTCAGAATGGGGGCAATGAATAGGTGCAACCAAAAGAGGGAATTTTAGAATTTAAAAAAAAAAACAAAGAAAATGATAGAGGAAAAAGGAGGGGGGTTGTTGTGGAAAAAAAAGGAGAGTGTTGTGTAGAGTTTAAGAGTGGAGGAAGCTCAAAAATACAGGGTGGGGCTGCATCTTTTGGTTATTTGAAATTGAATGTTGTTGTTCGAACACAAAAGGATCCAATTGGTGGTTCAAAATGAATGAGGCCATGAAGGAAAATTGATTGTAATTGGTATTTGAATAAATAAATCAATGTTTGCTTATAATTGTATTTGATTGAGTTCTTGAATTACTGCTATGAATTTTGTTTTGTGGTTTGTGAATTAGTTGGTTGAGAGAGGGGAGTACCCTCTTGCATCAATTGGTATTAGAGCAGGTAATCCTGAGCTTGGAAAGTATCCACTAGGATCTGTGGGAGTGAGTAGCAGTTGTGAGGAAGCTCGTGGGAGTTATTGCAGGTGTGTGAACAATCCTGAGCAGTAAGAGGAAGAGCTTGAAGCCGCGAAGAATGTGAGTTGTAAAAAATTGCAGTAGGAAAGCTGGGTT
>VDFB02267320.1:12727-45227 GCA_007258455.2 Sequoia sempervirens
TTTTTTCTAGGTCAAGAAGTGCCTCAAGGAGGTTTTTCTAGGTGACCTTTTTTGATTTTACTTCTTCTTACTTTTATAGCTAGGGTGTTCATCTTCCACCAATCCCATAAGATGCACATACTGGTCTACTGAAGGAAAGGTGTCGATAGGTACGCTACCATGTAGGTCCCAGTCTACGAGTTCAGGATGTTTAAGGGATAGGCTAATGGTGTAGATGTATAAATAGTTGAACATGGAAGAGAGGTCAGTGTGGTCTACATCATCATATGTGTGTATGATGGATTCCTCCTTTGGTATGTCTTCAAGGAGACTATTGCTCTCACTGACATTGTTAGATGCACTAGATGACGCTATAGGTCCCTTTTGTTTTGTGTCATGACCCAAGCCTGAGTATCTTGGTCTTATTGTAGCCTCAATATGGTGTTTCCTTCCTTGCTCTTTTGAACCAAGGCACCCCCCTGATAATTGTACTTCACCACAAACTTAGATGGCCAAGGATAGTTCTCCTTGAAATATTCTTTCAAAGGAGGGGAGGGATCAGGTTCGTCACAATAGACCCATTGGCTTATGTCATCTTCTGGTGCATCTTGTCTTAACCCAAGAGAGTGGTAAGTACTGGTTCCCATGTTCTTGGAGCTCAAAGTGATAGTCTTGTCTTCTAGTTTTGGTGTAGATTACGAAGGTTGGCCATATGTGTGTGATCTAGACTTTGGTAAGGGTGGAATCAAATGTGGATGATGGAGTGGATGAAGTGGTGGCTAGTGCAGTGGTAGATGAGTGGGATGATGACATCTGCGATGGTCCCATTTACACTCTAGGACAATAGTGGGAATGAGGAAAAAAGCTTATAATGTGCGACAATATTCAAATGGTTGGGGATCCGCGTGTATGGTAACTTATACCCCATTGAATGGGCATTTCAAACATTGATGGTATGTGGATGGAATGGCTTGCATGGCGTGAATCCATGGATGACCAAGGAGGAGGTTATAGGGTAGTTCCAGATCAAGGACATGACATGTAGTGTATTGTACAACTGGCCCAACCTAGATTGGAAGACATATTGTTCCTTCAAAATCACGCTCTGCATTATCATACGCCTTGATTGTGATGAGTTGATTATTTAAATCAGCATGGGTCTATCCTACCCATTTTATGAATTTCAATATGCAAAGGTTCAAGGAAAAACCATTATCTACCAAGACCCTCATTATTTTATGCCGATTTACAAGGACCTCTAGATGGAGGGGGCGATTATGATTAGAGTCAATGCAGGGCATGTCATTTTGGCTAAAACCTAGTTGATTTGTGGTGGAGAGATGCCCTACCAATGCTTGAAATTGCATAGGGTCTATGTCATTAGGAACTTAGGTGTCTCGTAAGGCCTTATTTAGGATTTCTTGGTGTGCGGGAGAAGACTTAAGCAAATCCAGAATGGATATCTATGTCGAAGTCTTTCCCAAATGGTCAAGAATGTTGTATTGAGAACTCACAGGTTGTGGCTGGGTGGATGTGGAGGCTCCAAGGACTGTGATGTAGGTTCGACAGGTGGTAGCAGCACATTGTGGATCCTTTCATTTTACGCATATCATAGATACATGTGGTTATACTTGCTCAATGTGCATGACGATACCTTGATAATTGAATGAAACATTCTTATAACTGATATTGTTTGTGGTGTTATCCTGATTATTGTTGTTACTAGGCCATGGGTTGGTGTTTGACATGATAGGACCTTGGTTATGGTTCAGGAGTACGTTTTGGTTATTTGCAATTGAGCATTGGACGAAGGTGTCGCGTTGGCATCCACATGTATGTCACCTCAATCTATAAGATCCTGAATGTATGTTTTCAAGCCTTGACACTTGTTTAAGGTATGCCCTTTAATCTTATGGAATTCACAATACTTGTTTTCTTTGTACCATGTTGGTTTAGGCTTGGATTCGTCAATAGGCTTGGTCACAGGATATGTGATTGGGTAATTAGCTTGAAGGAGCCTATTAAACACGAAACTTAGGGGTTCCCCCAGTTGAGTGAATTGACGTTTTCCATTCCCTTGTTTATTCTGATTGGATTGTTGGTTGGGACGAGGTGCCCCTTGTGGCACTGATATATCATGAGGATTTGACTGCTAAGGAGGGGGATATTGTGGCTTCTGGGAAGCATTGGCTACTCAGATGTGTTTGGTGTCAGTGACACCATCATTGACAACATTTTTATTTTTGTTTGAATAACAAGGCTTATCCCTAAATGACTTCTCCTTAGCAGAGTTAAATATTTTGACTAGCCCTTTGGCGATAAGGGCCCTCTCAAGAATATGACCTTTCTCCACTATTGTTGTGAAAGTTGTGACATAGTGGAGTCTGAAGTTGTGAGCCATATCCGGATGAGAGTTTTCAATGAACAAGGTGACCATATCTTTTTCCCTTAATGCGGATTTCATTCGACTGGCTAGAGCTCGCCATCTTTAAAGATAGCTCACAAAGGTTTCTCCCTCACACTATTTTTCCTTCAGGAGATCTAATATGTTGATATCCTTCTCCAGATTAAAGGAGAAGTGGAAGACAAACTATTTTGAAAGCTGTGCAAGGACTGGATAGATCCCTTCTAGAGACCCATAAACCAGTCAAGGGATATCCCCTGTAAACTCCTAGGAAACAATCTCATGAGGTAATTTTCATTATGCATGACTTCTTGATAGTGGGTGTAAAACTCTTGAAGGTGAGCCCTGGGGTCTTTTGTTCCTTTATACTTATGAATTTTGGCATTTCAAAATGCTTTGGGAAAGGAACCAATGAAATAGAGGGATCAAATAGATAGGGACAAATGTCCTCAAACTTGAATGATTGTTTGCCAGTCCTTGCTTGTAAGTCCTTTAACACAACTTTGACTTCTTCTAGATCTTTATTGATAGGTGTTGTGGGAGTCAGATTGGATGGATTAGGCTGACTGTATGGAGGATACTGCTGATATGATGAGGATGGTGCTGAAGCAACTAGATAATAAGCAGGTTGAGGTGTATATGGAGGTGTTTGTTGGTATTGATTGGCGTAAGAAGATTGTGGATTGACATAAGGTGGATATGAGGATGACGGATTTTGATGGTAAGAGGTGGAAGCTGCTTGTTGGTATGGTGGCTATTGTTGATATTAGGAGGTGGAAGCTTCTTGTAGGATGTGGATGAAGCACCTTGTTGGTATGAAGGCTGTTGCTGAGTGTAGTATGGATTGGATTGGTAATTATACGCAATGTTGGGTTGTTGCAGGGTGTATGGAGGTGGTTGTGGGTTAGACGACTGTTGGTAAGGATTTGTATGTGATTGTGGAGGATTAGTGTAAATTGGCGGTTGAGTTCGTGGTGGATTTTGGGAAGTCACATGGATATTTGGATTAATATTAGATGTAGCAGCATAAGTAGTGTATGTGCTAGATGGGTGGTAGAGATATTGTGTGAGGGAATTGCACTACGTTTGCATAGGAATGTGCGTATGTTGGGGAGGCTGTTGTTGCTGTGGTGGTTGTTGATAAAGTGGGCGAGATGGAATGTGATGTTGTTGTGGGACCTTTGTAGAAGCTCCATGGGGTGGTTGCGGTGGCTGTGATGTAGTTTGTGTCACTTGATGTGTAGGGACGGTAGTGTGTTGCTAAGGAATTAGAACGTTTTGTTGCAGAATGTTAATGTTTTGCTGCAGAGGCTATTGATGTTGTGGAGGTTGTTGATAAGGTGATTAAGATGAGATAGCAGCAACAACAACATGTGGCAGCGCTTGCAAGGGAACAACAGTGTGTTGCGGTGGTGCTGGCAATGTGGTGGATTGTTGAGGATTGACAGGAGGCTGCTGAAATGTGGGGATATTACCTTGAGGTGGTGGTGGTAGATTGTTAGTGGGTGCAGGCCCTGGAGGTGGCATCAATGCAAGAATTGGAGTGCTCCCAGTGTTGATGGGTGGTTGATCGGGATGTTGAGGTGGAGCAGATGAAATATTTTGTGGCATGCCATAGGCATAGGGGTCATTAGGATCAAGTGGTGCTGTGGAGGCTGTGGATGGGAGGTGAGGATAACTAGCAACTTGGTGTATCACAACATTTTCAAACTAAGGATGATACCAATTCTCTATAGGTGCACCTTCGAGGATATAGGAAATTCTTGGAACATTTTGTGAGGTCTATGGATCTTGAGATGCGGGAAGAGACTAGGTGCCGGTATACTGCGACATATCGAAATCAAGTGGTGGTTTGACTTCTTTCATGATCAAAGTAGTGAGAATCTTATCCCCATGCTAGTTGAGGAGGCAATCTGTCATCTGAACATTAGTGGGATTGCTTAGGTATTCGTCAATGGTAACTTCAGGCTGATTGACCATATTTTCATCTTCGAGTGGTGAGGTGTTTTGAATGTCAGTATTAGATTGTGATGAAGCATCGTTATTGGGATCTTGTGGGATATTTGCACTGTTATTGGGATCTTGGGGGATATTCGGCTGGGAATCTTGAGCTTATTGTTCGGCCATTTATTTCTTGGCTTGTGATCGAGTTTGAACAGGCATGAAAGTGCAAAGCTACTATATGAACTAGGATGAGGCTAGACTCTACGATGCAATGCAGAGATGACCTAAGTGATGATTGAAGGATTGATTCAGATTAGATAATGGATCAGTTGATTGGATGATTGGATGAGGATTAAATTGGATAAGATTGATTGATGAAATGATTGGTAAGATTGGATGATGGATGAGATAAGATGATAGAAGGGATTCTAAACCAAGTTCAGAAATCACCCTAGGTGACTTAAGGTGTTGATTGATTGGATTAAGGATAGATAGATGATTGTGAGACCGAATCCAACTTGAGATGGAAGTGGATTGATTGGGCCGAATGATGATGACTGACTCAAGACAGATGATGATCCTAAGTAGATGTTGTAGGATGATGATCGATTCAGACACCTAGTTCAATTTGGATAATAACTTCAAACGAAGTTCAGGGGATTTGGATTGAGAAAATGATGAGGGATATGTAACCTAGAGATGCTTTATGATGTACCTATATGATTCAGATGATGAACGAATGACCTTTGAAGAATGCAGATACAAATTATGGGTGAATGGAAGGTGTTGAATGGTTGGATAACAGTGCAAGGTTTCCCAAATAAGGTGTAGGATCGCCCAACTATGGTGCAAGGTCTCCTAAATTAAGGTCAAGGTCGCCTATCTGAAGGTCAGGGTCACTTATTTGAAGGTCAAGGTTGGTTATCTGAAGGTCAGGGTCGCCTATCTAGGTTGCCTATTTGAAGGTCAGGGTCACCTATCAGAAGGTCAGGGTCGCCTATCTAAGGGTTAGGGTTGCTTATCTGAAGGTCAGGGTCACCTATCTACAAGCAACATGGCTCTATCTAAAGGTTAGGGTTCGCTTTTATCCGGCTGGGTCGAGTTGCTCTATCTAAGGGTCAGTCACTTATCCGTGGCTTCTATCTAAGGGTCAAGGTCACCTATCCATAAGGTCAGATACGCCTAACTATTTCTGTAATTGTCTAAATCCAGAAAAAGAGTCAACAAACTAATGAAACAAGGAACGGATCTTTGAAATAGGAAAACAGTGGCATCAAAATGGGCAAACTAACGCCAAAACAGTAGAAAAAAAGATGCCTCAAAATAGGCCAACAAACACTGCAATGAGGAATCAAACGTTCTAAATGAGGAAATGTGATGCCCTGAATCCGAAAATAGATAATTCAAAATGGGGAAATGGAATGCTTGAATGGGAAAAACGGATGCACCTAAAATGAGGAACATATGTTTGAACGCAAACTAACGCTTGAAACTGGGGAACAAACTAAAAAATGACTACACCCGGAGGTGGATTAGCCATTTAGAGGCAAAATCACCCAAGTATAAGTAAGGTCACCCGACTTAAGGTCGGTCACTCTCGATGAAACAACAGAAAATTAACTAGGCTGTTTATCCGACAATGATTCAAAAAGCAGCGCGTAATCCACTCCCTCGTCAGGTGGGTTGTCTCCCCGCTGAGGGCAAGGCTGCCCCCGCTGAGGGTAGGGTTGCCTCTATCCGTAAAAACGTAGAGGAAATTTTGTTGTTGTTTCCCTCGATGGACGACTCGCATGAAAATTGCTCTCCTTGCCAGTTGCTAGGGTCCTAAAGGTGGTCAGCTATCTTAGGTAGGGTCAGCCCCCACCGATGAGCTCTACCCTGTGTAACCTGAACCTACAAGATATCAAACAACAACAAACGCGAAAGCAAAATGACCCGTTTGTGGGTCACATCGGGCGTGCCAAAAATGTGTGAAGCATTATTTTTACTGTCCTAAAAGGTGCAAAACAAAATGCAAAAGGAAGAAAACAACACTTCAACACCTCAAGATTGGGCTACATTGAACTTAAACAAAATAAAAATAAAAACTAGATTTATACCTTGTTCAAGTGATCTTCTTGGTTGGCCCTTTGATTGTTGATAAATGTGTGCTCCTTAATGGAAAATGGATTAAAATGCTATGCAAAATGGTGAGAATGCAATGGAGATTCAAATGGTGAAGTTGGGTAGTTTGCTAAGTGAGTAAAAATGCATGCAAATGGAAGCTTGGAGATTCAACAATGGAGGTTGTGAGTGCAAAATGCAAGTGCTTGAGTTCTAGAGCTTGAATGCCAATTGTGACTATGATGAATGAATCAATTGAGAGAAAATATTCCATTTTAAGGGAAGAATCTCTAAATAATTGGACGGTCAAGATTTTGCCAACATGGGAAAGATGAAGGGTTGTGGTGAGTTGATGACTCACAAGCCCTCACATCTTGCCATGTGGAGGATGAGGTGTTACAAGGACAAATGAGTTGAAAAAATGACATGTGAGGTGGAGGTACTTGCAAGTACCTTGGGATGGGGAGAAAATTTCCTCAAAAAAGAACTTTTTGTCCCTATGTGGGAAGGATGTTGATATGTGAGGAATTTTATAATTCCCCACACATCATCATGGAGAAGAAAGAAGTTGTTGGAGGAATAAATATGAATTTTAAATTCACATGATTGGAAGAGAAAAGTGGTTGGGAGAATAAATGTGAATTTTAAATTCACATGATGAGAAGTACCTTGTGGATAAGACAAGATGCTTATAAAGGAAGCTAAGAAGTACCTTGTGGATAAGACAAGGTCCTTATGAAGGAAGCCCTTGTCCCATGTGACTGATGTGACAAGTGAAGGAATTTAGAATTTCCCAACAACTTGCATGGGGAAGAGAAATGCATGGAATGAATAAATGTGAATTTTAAATTCACATGGGGAAGAGGTCAAGGCTTAAAAGGGAAAACACTTATGAAAGGTTGACTTGGAAGACATGCCAAAGATGGCATGTGATTAGATTAAGGTTGTGCAAACAAGTGATTAATAAGATTAATGAAGGATTAGAGGCAAGTGGCAAAATATGGTTGCGACATTAATCCTAATTAAAGGTGTGCACATCCTAATCATGGATTAATTAGACTAATCCAGATTAGAAGAAGGTTATGGAGGATGTGACAAGGAGAGAGAAAAAAAGGAATTTAAAATTGATTTAAATTCAAAAGGTAAGTGACTAAATTAAATAAATTGATATATTTATTTAATTTAGAGAGGAAAGGATGAAAGGTAAAGTACTTAATTATTAAATTAAATACTTCAGGAACCTTATGCAAAGGGGGAATATTAATTAAATAAATGATTTAATTGATATCGATGGAATAGATGAGTAAAGGGGATGAATTTGACCATATGGAAATGGTCAAATTTTGATGTCTACACTAAATATATATTTTTTCAAAAATTTTGGAATTAGATTGCACTTCTTTTTCCATCTCCTTCGAAACTATTTTTTTTTCTTCTAAAACAACATTTTAAGGAGTGACACTCACCGTGATAATGCATAACTTTTTCTCCATGAAGGATAAAAATTTAATTCTTTCAAATTTAGATTTTAACTTGATATCTAGTGGTTTCACTTGGTTAGATAATTTTTATTGAATATTTTTTCCTTAACTGCCTTCAAAGTCAAACCTCAATTACAATTCAGACATAGGCGGACTCAGATAACGGTAACTTTTTTGTATGTATCAAATTCTTTTAAGTGGATCAAGGACTTCAACATCTAGCACTCATATTTTTCAAATTTTTTTTTGATAATCAGCTATTTTTCCACATGTGGAGAACAAAGAGCTTGATTTTCAGTGAAAACCCTGTTTAATAAAACTAAAAAAATAAATACATACTAAAACCAAAACATATTAAAATTATAGTTGCTGGATAGCTCATTCAAGGACTACCTAATTCTAACTTCTTGTCCTGTGGAAGTCTCCATCATTTTCATCTTCAACCTGAGCTCCGAAGTGAAAAAAATTTGTTTTTTTTTGTGATAGAGAGTAGGAATCAGGGAAAAGGGGGGTTCCTCGAACCAGGGGGGTTTGAGTGAACCCCCTTTCAAAAAGATTTTTTTGGCTGGATGGTCCGTACTTGCATTAAATGGGTTCACTCAAACATTTTAGTTCATTCGAACCCCAAGAACAAAATTTTTTGGCATGGGGTCATTTTTTGCAAGTTTTCCTTCCTCATTTGAATTTTAAACCACTTTTGTGGGTTTACCCAAAGGCATAAATTATAACTTAAAAATGTTAAGTTATTTTTCCACAGGTTATTACTTGGATGTTTATATATTGGTTCCAATAAGTTCTCTACCCTCTCTATCCTATTGGAGGGCCCATTAAAGTTTGTTTGTCGCTATCATTTTATTTGTACAAGTTTTATTTTTTTTATCTTTTGAAAGGAATTTAATCATACACATTCACCATATACAATTTCATATTATATATTATTCATCCTTCATTCCTTTTTATTGAACAAACTATGAATGATGAAATTTTGTATCACTTGCATGTATTTATATTTTGTCAAAAAATTATAATTGTTAGATTTTAGTTGTTCTATTATAAAAACTTACACACCTGTATTCATTAGTATAAGGAAGAGAAGATTCTAATTTACATTTATTCCACCTTCTTATTGATTTATTTAATGTTTCTTTCATATTTCAATCCACCCAAGAACTCTCTTTTATCTTCCTCTTTTTCTCATTTCTTTCCCTTTCCTTTTATTTCCATTTCACATTCCTTTATTAAATCTAGGTAATAAGTATAAAAAATACAAATTTCTCATACTAGAAAGCAATTTCCCCTCTCAAATAAATAAATAAATCACTCTATTTATGGTGATATTCCCACATAATAGTTACCAATTTTGTCATTGTCTATTCGCAAGTCATATATTATACAAGGGATAGTGATAAAAAATAAAGAGTTAACATTTTTTGATGAATCTAGTATGGAAAAAATGTTCTCTTACTTTTTACCTAATTTTAATTAAGGAAATCCTCTACTCCATATAATGATTTACCTTTGGGATCGAGGAAAACCTTTCCAAAATTATTAGAATGGCTCTCAAAGAGAAGAAGGCATATTCAAGATTTCAATGCTATGTATGAAATTGTCAACATTTATCATGCAAATGATTTCTAAGAATCATCATTAAATCTCTCAAACTTGATTCAAATTAGTTTCAAAAACTAAGTGATGTATGCATAATGGAATAGAGTTCAACCTAAAGAACAAGTTTTAGCGAGGTTTGAACATGTTGAATATGAACTACAAATATTGATAAGGATTTCTCAAATTCAAAAGAGGGAAGATGAGTCTATGTGATAATAATATTTTTGACGAGCTATAGAAGTAAAAATCATGATATTTACACAATCCATAGTATTGCTTAGTAATGTTAAAAATATTGACAAAGTTAAATCCAAAAATATTATAAACAAGTTAGTGTCTAAGGTAACTCCCATGTATACTCAACCAAGTCTTAACAAGATATTATACATATTTAGTACTAATCTATAGATGAAAAATAGTTTCATCCTTAAAGTATATGACATTAAAGATGTATATCAATTAGTAACAGAGATACAAAATAATATAATCCTTGCTACAAAAGTGAGAAAAAAGTTGTAAAAATCTATTAGATGATTTCAAAAGGAAATTACTACTTGAAATACTCATGAAAAAAATTCTTTCACAAAATACTCCTCTTTCTACACCACAAATTCCTATAAAGGAGGAAAACATTTTTCCTATTCCTTAATATTTTCATAATACCATAATGTTTGAGGAGTGTATATGAAAATTAATGATAGTATTAAAATAGAAGAAATTTTTAATGGGTATGAATTATAAATAAATCAACAACAAATAATCAATATGAAAAATTATTTACACATCTAAATTTGGTGATCTCCAAAATCAATGAAACATTTTTTATGTTAACTTTTATTATGTTTTTTGTAGGATTTGATAAGTACATGCCATCATCCTTTTGAAATCATATCCAATTTATGGTTTTACCTCATGTATCACCTCCTCCAAGTCATTTTCTTTGTCCTTGCATTTTCCTCAATGTATGTCTTGCATGTGGAAATTTAGTGCAAATATTTCAATTGGTTTGATTGATTATTATTAATCCCTTAACCCTATATGTTAAACCTTAAAACCTCAACCCTCGACCCTAAACCCTCAGCCCTCACCCCTCTACCTTATACACTAAACCTTAAACCCTAATACATCAACCGTATACCCTAAACCCTAATCTCTTAACCCTCAAACCTTAAACCCTCAACCCTTAAACCCTAATCCCTTACATCCTCAACCCTTAAACCATAAAACCTTGACCCTTAAACCCTAAACCCTTAAACCCTAAATCCTAAACCCTATCCCTCAAGCCTCAAGCCTCAACCCTTAAACCTTAAACCCTAAACCCTATCCCTAAATCCTCAACCCTCGACATTATACCTCAAACCCTAATCCCTCGAACCTTAAACCATGATCCCTCAACACTCAACCCCAATCCCTTAAACCCTAAACCCTCAACCCCTAATCCATAAACCCTTAAACCTCTTTCAACCCTCAAACTCTCAACCTCAACTCAACCTCAACTATAAACTCCTCTACTCCTATACATTATAATTTTTAACTTTAATCCATCAACCCTCAACCCTTAAAACCATAAACCTCACCTCTACCTCCTATATTAAACTCCTAAACCTAACAGACACCCTTTATAATTTTGCAGAACCCAGTAATATCTTTTAACCCCCAACCCTTAAAACCCTGAACCCTAAAACTCCTAACTCTTTTAAACCTCAACCTTAAACCTTAATCCTTTTAACTATAAAACCTAATCCTTCCTATCCTAAAATTTTCTAACCCTCAACCTATATAATCCCCTCAACCCTAAACCTTAAACCTCAATCCTCAACTCCTTAACCCCTAACCCTCAACCTCAACCCTCAACCCTTAAACTCTCAACTAACTCCTCAACCCTTAAACTCCTCAACCTCAACCCTAAATCCTCAACTCCTAAACCCTCAACCCTCATCCATAATCCCTCAACCTCAACCCTAAACTCCTAAACCTCAACCTCTTAAACCCTAAATCCTACACCCTACAACCTCAACTCTTAACTCTATACTTAATCCCTAATCCTTCAACCCAATATCCTAAAACCTAATGTACTTATACCCTCTACACTTAACCTTGGACACTCAACCTTGAACATTATCCCTCTACCCTCTACCCTATACTTATGCCCTAAACCCTCAACCCTCATCCCTATGCCTTACACCCTAAACCTTAAACCCTGAACCCTATACCTTAGACACTAAACCTTGAACATTATCCCTCAGCTTTGTAAACCCTCAACCCTCAACCATATACTTAAGCCCTAATCCTAGTCAATCCTCAACCCTATCCCTTAAAGCATCAAACCTCATCCCTATACCCTATAACCTCACCCTTATACCCTAAACCCTGAATATTGTCCCTCAAACCTATACTTAAACCCTAAACCATACACTCTAAACCATTCACCCTATGCCTTATACACTCAATCCATACCGTAAACCCTAAACCTAATATCTTAAACCCAATATCCTTATATCTTACACACTTAATCTTGTACACTCAACTAGTTGAATAATATCCCTCAACTGTAAACCCTCAACCCTATAGGTCCTATACCCTCAACCTATTACTTAAGCCCTAATCCCTCAACCCTCAAACCTATACCTTAAACCCTAAACCCTAAAATCTCAACCCTCATCCCTATAACCTATACCCTCACCCTTATATACCCTAAACCCAAAATCTTTACATACATACATACAACCATACATACATACATACAACCATACATATATACATGCATAAATACACACACACATACATACATACACACATACATACAAGCATACATACAAACATACATACATGCATGCATGCATACATACATACATAATACATAAAATCATACATACATAAAAACATAAATACATATATGCATACATGCATACATGCATACACACATACAAGCATACATTCATACATTCATACATACAAGCATACATACACATAGGCATACATACATACATAGATACATACATACACACATACAAATATATATACAAACATACATACATCAAACATACATTTAACAAACTTTCATACATCAAGTGAGACATAATGCGAGCACATTATAACACACTCACATTATGGACGCTTGGGAAACATCAAGCAAAATGAAGCTCACATTATGCCAAAACTGTGACATAATGCAAGCGCGTTATAACGCGCTCATGTTATGTCTTGCTTTGGGAATCCCCATGCCTTAGGCTTGAATTTTATTTGGATTTCCAACCCAAAGGCTTGGAGTGCTTTCCCAATGTTGAAATACATTTTTTTGTATATTCTACCTAAACCCTAATCCCTGTACCTTACACACTTAATTGTATACACTCAACGAGTTGAATATTATCCCTAAACTTTAAACCCTCAACCCTCTACCCTATACCTTCAACCTATTACTTAATCCCTAATCCCTCAACCCTCAACCCTATATCTTAAACCTTAAACCCTAAACCCTGAAACCTCAACCCTCATCCATATAACCTATACTCGAGTCACCCTTATATACCCTAAACCCAAAATCTTTACATACAACCATATATACATACATACAAGCACACATATATTCATCCATACATGCATACATACATACATACATACATACATATTAGCATACATGCATGCATACATACATACATACATACATACAAGCATACATACATACATACATACATACATAAATACATACATACATACATATAGGCATACATACATACATACATACATACATACATACATACATAGATACATACATGCATACATACATACATACATTCAAATATATATACAAACATACATACATCAAACATACATTTAATAAACTTGCACACATCAAGCGAGACATAATTCGAGCATGTTATAATGTGCTCGCGTTATGTCATGTTTGGGAAACATCAAGCAAAAATAAGCAAAATGAAGCTCACATTATGTCAAAACTGTGACATAAGGCGAGCACGTTATGTCTTCCTTTGGGAATCCCCAAGCCTTAGGCTTGGAGTGCCTTCCCAACATCCAAAGACATGTTTTTGTATATTCTATAGGATTTCACATAATCTTGTTTGTGTTAACTGTCAAGTTTGCTGTGTTTGGTCGAGTAAATCGAACCGGGTAATGTTAGGCTCTCTTAGCTATTTAACAATGTAATTTTTTTCACATTTTACAATGCTAAGGCTTTCATCTTAATTTATTTTCTTTGTGTGTCTGTTTTTTGTCAAAAACTAGTGTATTGGTATTTTTTACTTTATCTTTTAACCGTTTATTGAAATTTCAATAAATTGCATTTTTTTAAACTACACTCCATTCAACACATATTAAAAAAAATTGAAATTTGATTAGTTTTCAAAAAAATAGGGTAGCATGGCCAAAATTTTATTTTAGGATGTGTCCACTTTGAAAATTAGTAAAAAAATAAATATTCATTAAAAAATTATCAGAAAAATCAGGCATAAGCTACATCCAGTTAGCTAATTTCTCATCGAAGCAATTTTAAAAATACAAAAAAAAAACCTTTTGAGGGAGCCACAAAAGACACTATGTTATGGTTTTTTGACAAATACAACACCAATTTCTATGGCTCCCTTTTTTAAACCCCTTAATCTCTACCATTTAAAAAAAAAATAGTAGAAATTTAGAAAGTAGACTTGGAGCACTACAACCCTTGTTTTTGTTGCATCTTAAAATTTTGAGTGTAACTATCCTTAATTTCTAATCCAAAGTCAGTATTTCCTAATTTTAGAAGAAAAATGTCCACTTAAGACCCCTTTTTGGCCCCCATCTTTTTTCACTTACCTTAATTTCAATCCTCATAAATGGAGTGGTTACACTTCCTCATGCATACATACACCCCCTCTAAGTTCACTTAAGAGGAAGACTAAAATGGAAGAAGTCTATTCCTCTCCTTCCTAAAAGGACTCAACATCACTAAAGAAAGACAAGTCAACTCAAGATCGAGATTTTCAAAACATCCATTGCATTAAGGAACCTCTAAGATAAATGGGGACGTGTTTGGAATAAGTCCATGCACACCCCATAACAACTCCAAACTCATCACTTTTTAAAATAGGCACTTAACAGGGGTTATATATTGAGTTTAGTCAAAGATATGAGTTCCATTGACTACCTAACCCTTGGGTTAACACCCTAGGGGTTTAAAAATGACATAATTACATAAAATAAACTATTTTCCACCCTTTTTTGACTCAAATAAAGTAAAATCATATTACCCTCAAATAATCAATTTAAAAATTAAAATATAACTTAAAGAATTAAAGGCCCTATGATAAATTGCATTCATGTCTCAAGCCACTTCACATAAATCACATTACATTTAGACTATAGTCCCTCCAAATGGACTATAGTCGACATATGCAAGGTTTGTCACATTGGGTTCCTTGAAGATCTCTGATTCCATTGGCCATGAAATATATATACTTGCACACTTGATTTCACATGTTAATATATCGAATGAAATTATATAGCCAAATAAACTTAAAATATAACATATATATTCACATCATAAAATTTCTATCACACCCCCAAATCACAGTCTCATAAATTCATAATCATTGAATTCACAAGTAAAGCATTTATTCAATTTTCATAAAGTATACAATTATAATTTCATTTTATTTAAAACTCGATAATTTTATTCATCCCAATAGTGAAATTAACATCTCTATCCCAATTATCATTTTATCATCATACCATCAATTATTCATCAATTATACTCATACATTAATAATCATCAATAACATCAAATATAAAGTCTAATGTCTAAATCATCATAAAACAAATTTATCATCATAAAGTATTAGTCTGAATGGTGGCAACATAACATAATGTCTAATAATCAACGCAAGTAATAACGAACTGTGTCAAACTAAAAGGAAACAAAGTAGCATAATATCTAGTATCAATTTGTAGGTCTAACATATTTTCCAATAGAAAAGATTATAAATTATATATGTAAAATATCTTATTGTTCCTATGAATGGATTATGTTGTGATTAACCTCTTGTGATGTCTTATTTTACTTATCTTTAAAATGTTAGAATACTTAGTCAATTTCATGAGATCCTAAGTATGTTTATTATTTGATCTCCACCTCTTTCTTTCATTTCTACTATTGGACATTCTATGTCCACGTTACATCCTACACATAAAAAAATATATACTTATCATATACTACCATCTCTTTGTCCCATTTCTATGGTTACACCATATTTATCTATATTGTATTATATACCACTTTTATCACAAGCTCATTTCTTATACTTATTATGATTCACCTATTTCTTTAACCCCTCTTACTACCATATTTCTTTACACGTTTGCCACATACTCTCCTTCTCATCATGATATTGCACCTTCTTCTCAATGATATTTATACTTCTTCTACTCCAAATTGGACATATGTCTTTACTAAGCTTAAGAAGCTAGAGGTGTAACTAGATATCCTTACATATCCTCCCCCTTGTCATTAGAAACCTTCATGGATAGTATTTTCTCATTCACCTATAATGATTACATACCCTTATATATCGATGGTTACAAATACCCTATTCTACATGTATAAATAATTATATATTTTTTTCTTGAAACCATTTCTTTTTATTATCTTATTCATTTTTAGAACGTTGATAGATGATGAACTAGATTGGTTAAATATATTTTACCACCTAGATCCCTATATTCATTGATTAACCTTATCCATTTATTCTCTTCATTTTGAATATAGTATGGAACCTAGATTTTCTATTCTACAATTAGAACATTACAAATAAGATCCTATAAATAGTAAACTTCTCACTTATTTTCCTTGTTCAAATGGAATTCAATCCTCCTAATTTGGTACTCCAACCTATGTTTCCTAAAATTCTCTTACCTTGTACTTGATAGAAACTACATTTTACCAATGAAACTTCTTTTTATGGGACCCATTAAAGTTTACTAAATACTTAAATGGATTGGTGGAACTTCTCTTCTCCTTATATTATTGATTACACATGTTGACCTTCTCTAAGTGATTCATAGCTTATATTTCTAGAAAACCAATAGTAATAAATATACACCCCCTTTTTCTCCCCCTAAAAAAATCTTACCCTTTTTATTGGATAAAAAATCAATCACTATTCCACATCTAGTATTTTGAAAAATCCCAAAATGAAATTGTTCGATCCTTCTCTATTTTTCATACCTTCATATTTTAGGCCATTTAACTAACCAATATAATACTTTAAGGAACAATATTCAATTTAAATTATTAATAATTTTTCTATACATATTTATTCTATTAATTCATCTCTCTTCTCTACTATTACTAATGATATTGAAGGTTTAATTACCTTGACATAATGTATGATTTATTATTATATTATGAAACATCTAATAATATTGTCCTAGTCCTACTAATGACCTTTGTCCATTTGATACTCATGATACTTCTATATAGCTACCCTTACATGTACTACAATAAAAATTATTCCACCCATTTTCAAACCTCACTTTAAGAACATTTTCAATGTTCCTCATCTTTCAAACATTATTTACCAAAGCTACATGTGATACTTCTAAAAATCCTTTATTTTACTCTTATTGTGTAAAAAGTGATGATATATGTACCCTGCTATTACCTATGTCATTTCTATTAATGTTTGATTTCAATCCTTTGTTCCTATTTTCTCAATGACTATTTATACTCTTTGATATATTATTAGAATAAGTGTATTATGTCACTATAGACTTGCATACTAGTATCCTTCAATTTTGCACTAAGAATGGTAGGGTACTCTATCAAACACTATATTAAATCATGTACACCTAATTCCTTCCCTTTTTACATATCTCCCTAGGATATCTTATTATGTACTACCACTATGTTGTGATCTCTTGCCATAATAATTTATTCTATTCATAATAGTCTTTGGTTTTAAACCCTACAATTATCATTTAACCATTACCATAGTAACTTATTTTTTTTTATATATTTAATATCCTATCATATGTCTCATTTCCATCATAAGTCCATGCTAGTTCTTTATCTTCTAAATATTCCTAATTTCTAATCTCATTAGTGACCCCTAAAACCTTATAAGTAGATCACCTTCCCCTTATTTCCGTGTATAATATTAAGCTCCATTAAGCATGCCAATGGTTGTATTTATAGGTGGATTTTATAACCAAATATACAAAGGTGACATCCAAATAAACATATGGCTATAACTATGTAGTTGAATCTTTGATGATGAGCCCATGCATCTTCCTAGTTGTATGGGTTAGAGTATGGGGTTGAAAAAATACAAATACAAATACAAATAAAATCATGATTTCCATACTCATAGATGGAGGCTCAAACTAAAACTATATGGTCGACATACATTAAAATAAAATTGATGTAGGCCTAAGAGATGAAGTTTGAAATAAAATCAAAGAAAATTGAAGACAATATCAAAACAAAGAAATATAAACAAAGTGAAAATAAGTTAAATAGAACACCTAAAGTGAAAACACGAATTCAATCTACTATAATTAATATTCTCTCTCTCTCTCTCTCTATATATATATATATATATATATATCAATTCATTATAGGCTGTGTCTATGAGCTAGGATGCCCTTTTTTTCCTTCTTACAATATGGGCTTAGAAATAATTTTCTTAATATAACATATACTTCCATCTTCAATTATATTTTGTGCCTTAGAATATAATTTTATTAGGGGTCATATCCTTATAACATTTATATATTGTGCTAACATAAGTTTATAAAACCTTATATATTATATGCTTATTAAGCATGATCCATTTGAAATAATTATAGTCTAATAATTAGATTGTTAATTATTTATGAATGGGGGTTATTGAATATGTGTGACTAATACCACTTAAGATATTATACAACCCTTTCTTCTGTATTTATGGAGATTCCCTCTCATTTGAGAGGTGAAGAATTTAAAGATTTATAGTGAATTATATCACTAATACACTATACACAAAAGGTATTATTGGCCATGTGGAAGTATGTAGAGGAGTGTTCCGAGGTTCAATCTATTTATTTAATAAACTATTTGCAAGTGTTTTAATAAAATGATGTTTTATGGGGCTCTAGGAAAATTCACTGCGAGTAATTCACCATGGGAAAATTCTTAGTCACATTAACATTTTTTAATATATATTTAGAATAATTTGATTTATGATAATAAAAATGTAGTGAAAATTATTCTTTGCAAAAAAAATTCATACGTTTGGAAATATAAATTTAAAAAATGTTAATGTGATTGATTAATTTTTCGTGGTGATGAATTTTCTTGAGGTGAATTTGTCATGGTGATGAATTTTTCATGGTGAATTGTTGGCGGTGAATTTTTTCGGCATGAATTTGATGTCATTTTATGGAGTTTTTTTTTTAATCTCAAAGGGTTTTCTCCATGTATATCGTGTGTAATGTGTAAAATTTATGCTTGTATGTTTCTCATTTTCTTTATTTTATATTTTTATATAATGAAATTAGTATCCTAAGATCCTAATTTTTAACATGGTATAAGAGCCAATAAGGCTATGCTAATCATTTACTATGTGTAAATTAAATTTATTTACTTATTTTTCTAAATTTCTTGTAACATCATGTTTGGACTAAGTTAACAATAATATTTTCTCAAAGGTTTGTGAAAAGTGTAGATTCATTTGAAGAAAGCTTGTAATGCATTCACCTTCTTAGGTAAGTTATACAACATTATTTAAGCATGATTCATTCCAACAAGAGAGTGAGAATGACAAGATCAAGAGGTTTAAATATACACAAGCACCATGCAAGAGATGTTCCACCTACAATATTTTTTCCTTACCCCATCTCAATATACAATTCGACAATGTGGTATCTAGCTAGATCTTCATGCGCTTATAAAAATACATCTCACAACCTCTTTCTCTTACTGAATATCCTTTATTTGATTGGCGTTAAAAAAACCCAAATAAAAAAATTATTACCACTTCAAAACAAATACATAAATGTATTCTTTTTAAAGTTACTATATCTCAAACAACTTTTAATTATATTAATCAATATTACTGATTTTATATTTTTATAAGAACCATATTATATAACCAAATGATTCTATACTTTTTCTACTACATTAAAATATATGCTCTCTTTAATAGATCAAAAGCCTATCCAAAATCTAACAGACGAAGTGCTTCCTTTTCAATCAATTGAATGAAAATTAAAGAGCCACACCTGTATGGAAAACTGCATCTTCTCTGTAATCTATATACAAAAAAATTATTCTAACTACGCATTAATTCATTTCAAACAATACCAACCTTGTCCTTTTCCTCTACTTGGTCGTTACCTTGATTTTCTAAGCATAAAAACAGATTGATTGGGAAGCTATAACCATTGTGTAAAAACTGATAGTTTTCAATAAACTTATGGACGAAGAATGGTGAAGAACTTGGTCAATCACAAAATAAGCTTATGGACGATGAATAATTTGCATGCTTTTGTGTCTTGAGGCTTTTGAGGAAGGATAAAGACATCAAGTTGATACTTAGAAAATTTAGTATTGGAAAACTCATTACGATGACACCTTACCTAATTACAATAACATTAACTATAGTGGGCCGATTGACATTCTATATTTCAGAGATTTTCATTCAATTTTAGCAAGCTTTTGCAATTTTTTTTACAATGGGTTGGTGGAGAACAGTCATTATGACAGTAGCTACAATCATGGTGGTGACAACTGATTTCATGTCCTTAGTCATATAAACCATTAATGATATGGTTGTGATCATTAAAGAAATCTCATTTTTTAAGTTGTGTGTCAACATATGTTTGTTCTTGGAAGAAAAAATACTATTCATACAATTCATAAGTCATTTTAGTAATTAAAGATTCAATGAAAGCATGAGTGAATCCATTATATGAAATCGATGCCTTACTTGCATGAGTTTCCTCTTGTCATGATATTGTGTCTAGGGTCTTTCAAGGGTGTCCTCCAACATATTTGATATTATCATGTTTTAATATATTGAATATTTGTTGGTCTTTTTATTGTATTAATCATGAGATCTTGCACTTAAATCTCAAAATTATCGTATTTAATGATCATATTTTAATCTTAATTCATAGTTAAGAGACATTTTCTTTAATTTTAGTCATTGTCTATTATGTTAAATAATTTACAAATTAAAAAATTACAAAATCAATTTAAAATATAAGATATAAACCAACCCTTACAAAAATATATTTAAAAAAAGTTTCATGACAAAATGATATTAATATGTTGGAACCCAAAGTTCAAAGAGTGGATATATTAGAAGTTTTTTTTAAAGCACTTAAATAATTTGCTTAGTATTTCAAATAATTTGAATAAAGAGAAAAGGCTGCCCAAATTCCTTTAAATGTCAACTAATGACAATAACAATCACAAACAAGCCAAAACAACAATTATTTTGTACCTCTGTTCTTAGTTGAAAGGTTGTACAAAGGTGACTTTCATTTCTTTCTTCCATTTCCAGCCCCACAGTAGATAATTTTTTTCTGAATTAAAATTCTGAAAACCAACTTCAGATGGTCAGTGAAATCTATGAGATGGCATGGACCCAATTTAGAAAGCACAATAAGAAGAGAGAAGTGCTGACTGACTTTCTTGCATTTTCATCTGCCCCCAAAACTGCACTAGGAAGAAAAGAAAGGATCTCTTGTGGAGGAATCTTCCAAATATATAATGCCTTGCATCTCTATAGAATTCAGGTGTTTTGTCCCATCATGTATGGCATCATGTCTAGTTGTTGATATGTTTGTATTTGCAAATTTACTAACAGTGAATTAGGCATCATGTGATCTCAATTATGATTTGCATTTATATTATAATCTATTTTCATGTATGATTTATTAATATTTATTTATTTGAATTTATAAAATTATTTACATATTTTCACTATAAAATTTTATCCTAATTTTCAATAGCCTTCTCCACTTCTAACATGCATTGTTATTTATTGTGAATAGGAAGAGATTTTTTTTTGTAATGGAAAAGTTGTAATGGTAATGTTAAATCTGGAGGAGGAAAAGAGAATAATCAAAGGTTAAAGAGATGGACAATGGCAATGGCAATTAGTAGTGTCATAGGTCATTGGCTAAGATGCACGCAAACACTGGCACTAACATTATGTCTCTCAGTTTTGCTTTTTCTTCTGGTGATCACAGTGACGAAATACAGAGCTCTCAATCATCTGCATTTTGTCACATTGGTCACCCTCATTCTTGTGTTGGGACTGTTTTGAATCACTGGGCACTGATGATTGAGAGCTCTGTATTTTGTCACTGTGATCACCCTCATTCGTGGTCTGCATTCTGTCACTGTGATCATCCTCATTCTTGTGATGGGACTGTTACGGTACTGTTCCGAATCAAAATAACCAGAAGCAGAAGAAGAACTGAGAGACAGAATATAACATTACCATTACCAACTTTCCCGTTACTAAAAAATCTCCTGCTATTCTTATCACTTTCATTGACACCTTGGCTAGAGGAAAGTTTTCTTATTTTTGCAGATGGAATCAGACGTTTCTTTCTTTAGGCACTAAATTCCCAGGAGGGGTTGTTCTTTGGAACGGCCTTACTGCACTTCTTGAACAATTCTGCAGAGACGTTTACAGAATTGACGGACAAAATGTATCTCTTGGAATTCGTGCTGTGCACTGCAGGATATCTTTTCAGTGTGCAGGGGGGATCTGGTTGACATTTGCCTCTATGCCAGTCAATCAAAGAGCACAGAAATTATGCCCGTCCAGAATCAATGCACAGAAATTGTGGACCTTGAAAAGTGAAAGAATGTCACGATTGTATGATTCATTCATGAGTCGCATATTTTATTTTTGTACATTTCCCATTTCTTCTTAACGTGACGGTGGCGCTGGCACGACACGCCCTCCGTACCACGGGGGTGGGGGAGACTAGACCTCTTGACCAACCTCCTGCAACAGGAAAGATTTAGCCAACTGACTAGGGCCCCAACCCCTACATTTCCCATTTCTACACTTATATTAAAAATATATATATATATATATATATTTTTTGGTTCCATTAAAAAATTATAATTGTATATTTTTGTTGATCAAATATGTGGGCAATTACAGCCCTAAAAAATACCATGTAATATTTTTTAATTTATTTTCATTTTTTAAAATTATTGTAGGCAATTTTTATGGATTTAAAAAATAAATAATTCATAGAATGTTAAAAAAATACAAATAATAACTATATGAGTAAATTGAATGGAAAATTACATGTAATTACTAACTAACAACAAATTAATTGTTAGCAGACTATTGACTAACTAAACATGACAAAATAATAACATGTAACACTCACAACCAATGGATATTATTCTTTCATTCTCCCCCATAATAACCATTGAGAAGAACTTGAAGCAAATGTACAAGTTTATGAAATTTGTCATTATTGAGAAATAAGGTGTTTCAACCTTTGCAAGTTCACACTTTGAGGGGGGAAATCCTCCAAAAGCCTCCAATAAGAATAGAATTCATAATACGATGATAATAAGGTAATCATTGCCTACTATATATACCATAGGTATGCAATGGATGCCACTAGGCTTACCTAACTACATATATAAGACTAAACATGATCATATTACTTAACTAATATATACCATAGGTATGCCATGGATGCCACTAGGCTTACCTAACTACCTATATAAGACTAAACATGATCATATTACTTAATTGAGGGTTATGATATAAACAAGTTGGCCACACATATCCTAATTCAATCAATGGGTTAAAGGTGTAACATCTTTAGATTAAATTGGCTTATAGGTTTATTAAATAGTGTAATCCACATGTATCTATCTTCTACTCTCATATCAAATAACCTTTGCAATACTTTTTCAATATCATAATATAATGAGAGAGGACTAGGTAACTAATCACTTTGTAAAAAAATAAATCTTAATTATATTTCTAGGTCATTGAAATTATTATTCATACTTACCATGTTCTTTTAACTATCCTTGAGGTGATGTAACCCTTCTTTTTCTTAACTCATTCACAGGTGTTAGATTATAAAGCTCCCACCTTATTAAAAAAAGAAACAAGATATTAGTCATTCTTAAAATTGTAGAAATAAAAATGAGTTATATATTCTTCTATATTATCATCTTATATTTAAACAAGCTAGAAATGAAGTTCCTCAAAATCATTTTGATTCTTGTAAATTAAAAGATCTCAAAGAATTTAGTTGAGTTAAGAAATTCAATAGAGATGTTTCTCATATCATTAAATAAAAATGGTAGATCACAAACTTTATACATTCATTTACAAAATAACTAGCAATTATGTAAAAATTAGACAAACAAAACATGCTTTTTTTTAGACAACATAATAGTTTATATGATCAAGTGAATTGTTTCATAGAAATTTTTAATTTTAATTTTAAATTTTGTGGAATTTTTCAATATAATTTTTAGTCATCTACATGTCGACTTCAATTAGAGACTAATAAAATTTGAGGAGCCTGTTCATCATCCCACACATGCAAATGTTATAAGATAATAATGGATCTACAAGAAATATATAATGCAAATGGTGTTAAAAAATATAAGGCATATATTGTTGCTCGAGGATATTTATAAATTGAGGGACTTGATTGCAATGAAACATTTTCTCATATTACACCCAACTGTCATTTTGCATGAGAGCATCTTATATTGCTTGCATTACATTTTACTAGTAAGGGTGACCAATGACTTTTCTATAGGTGGTAGGATTGATGTGTTGAGTTGTGCAAGCTAAGACATCCATGTTCTAGATTTGTGATGACCCTCTTCAAGTAACTACAACATATGAATATCATGATTTAGTGTAGAAGTGCACAAATTAGTTGTTTTGATGTGATAAATACATGAAGGTTCATCAATCATCTAATATTTTGACCCATTAAAAATTGTCATTTCTTATTAGTAATTAATAAAAAATACATAATTTGAGAAAATATCTTCTAGAAGCGTAATCTAATCAGTGGGGATATATCCTTTGTACAATCTAGAGTAGAGGGAAATATGCATTCATTTCATAGTAGGAGCATCTTCTTTGCAAGAAATATTTGGAATAGAGGTAAACGTGTACAAATCCTTTAGGATAAGAAAGTATGAAATTGACATGGTGGATGTATGAAAGATACATTCAAGGAAGAAAAAATACCTCTTAACAACTTATAAATTCTTAGATGAAGGATCATGTAGATGGAAAGGATTCAAATCCTTGGTGTATTTGACTATAACATTCTTACAAATCTTAGATTCTCGCTTATGATAAATTTTAACAAGAATGTGGGCCCATACATTAGATTCAGAGATGATATTTAAATGTATGGGGTTTCCTAGATCAAAGATTCATACAGGTATTCCCTCTAAGAGATCAATGTATTCTTGATATGCATGTGGCCATTTTCATAATCATATGATTCTTCATCTTGGAAACTCCATTATGCTATAGAGTGTAATAAATAGTATATTGATATGTCATGCCACAATCAACAAAAACTTACTAAAAATATTTATTTACTTTCTTATCTCCTTTTTCTAATAAAAACATTTGACCTTATTCTCAATTTAAATTCCTCATAAGAATTTGAAGTCTTTGAATTTATAAATGGTTAATATTTATCCCCAATCTTCACAAATATGTATAATGCCTTAAATTTATCAATTTTGAAGCAATCGTAGGCTATTTTTAACTTTGGTGTCTCCATTTTTTAACTTGGGTATTGAATAACACTTGAAGATGTGGGTTCACCACATATGGGCTCCCCAAATGGGATAACATTTTCATAGTTCATAATGTTTAAATTTCTTCCTCTATAGAGATCTCATTTTAAGGGAAGGTATGCAAAATTTGTGATTTCATATTGTCAATATAATTAATCCAATAAATAAAAAAATATATGTTACATAATTATTCTTCACTTGGTTGCATAAGAGACAAGGAACTCACTTGGTATGCCAATTAACATGACACATCACTTTGTATTAATGTATAAATAATTTATCTATTGGTCTCATTATTATGTTGAGTTGATCTAACATGTCTAGATGTGTTCTTATTGTGTACTTCATGCCACATAAAAAGTCCACTTTTAAGTTGTATTAAGATTTCTACATAGTGAGGTTCATCTAATTAATTTTAGAATAAAAATGGTAATCAAAATGAACAAAGTCCATTTTATTGTAAATAGACCAATTCACACACCAATGGTTAATTGCAAATTGAAGCATGCATTCTTTATGATAATTAAAATTAGTTATTTTTTCTTATATTGGAAGTTATGTCTAGAGAAAAGGTGGAATTTTTCCTATGACAACTTCCACCATAAAATGTAATTAAAAAGACAAAAATTATAACTAAATTAGTTTCCATAGGTTATTACTTGGATGTTTATATATTGGTTTCCAATAAGTTCTTCTCTACCCTCTCTATCCTACTGGAGGGCCCATGTAAGTTTGTTTGTCACTATAACTTTATTTGTACAAGTTCTAATTTTTTTATCTTTTGAAAGGAATTTAATCATACACATTCACCATATGCAATTTCATATTATATATTATTCATCTTTCATTCCTTTTTATTGGAAAATCTATGAATGATGAAACTTTGTATCACTTGCATGTATTTATATTTTGTCAAAAAAAAATATAAGTGTTAGATTTTAGTTGTCCTATTATAAAAACTTACACACCCATTTCATTGGTATTAAGGAAGATAAGATTCTAATTTACATTTATTCTACCTTCTTATTGATTTACTTAATGTTTCTTTTATATTTCAATCCACCCAAGAACTCTCTTTATCTTCCTTTTTTTATCATTTCTTTCCCTTTCCTTTATTAAATCTAGGTAATAAGTATAAAAAATATACATTTCCCATAATAGAAAGCAATTTCCCCTCTCAAACAAATAAATAAGTCACTCTATTTATGGTGATATTCCCACATACTAGTTGCCAATTTTGTCATTGTCTATTCACAAGTCATATAAATTATATAAGGGATAGTGATAAAAAATAAAGAGTTAACATTTTTTTTTGATGAATCTACTATCGAAAAAACGTTCTCTTATTTTTTACCTAATTTTAATTAAGGAAATCCTCTACTCCATATAATGATTTACCTTTGGGATCAAGGAAAAACTTTCCAAAATTATTAGAATGGCTCTCAAAGAGAAGAAGGCATATTCAATATTTCAATGCTATGTATGGAACTGTCAAAATTTATCATGCAAATGATTTCTAAGAATCATCATTAAATCTCTCAAACTTGATTCAAATTAGTTTAAAAAACTAAGTGATGGATGCATAATGGAATAGAGTTCAACCTAAAGAACAAGCTTTTAGTGAGGTTTGAACATATTGAATATGCACTACAAATTATTGATAAGGATTTCTCAAATTCAAAAGAGGGAAGATGAGTTTATGTGATAATAATTTTTTTGACGAGCTATAGAAGTAAAAATCATGATATTTATACAATCCATAATATTGTTTAGTAATGTTAAAAATATTGACAAAATTAAATCCAAAAATATTATAAACAAGTTAGTGTCTAAGGTAACTCCCATGTATACTTTGTGATCAGGAGAAAATGTGGCCCCATAAATGAGTAGCAACACAAAATATGCAAGAAACCACCTAAACACCTAACACCTCAAGATTGGGAAAATGATTAGCTTAACAAAACAAAATGGAACATTTTACCTTGTTGAGTTGTTCTTTTGGTTGGCCCTTCGATTGTTGACGCGATATATGCTCCTCTTGATGGAAAAATATGTATGATTGAGATGCAATATGGATGGAAAATAGGTGAAAATGGATGCAAGTGCAAGTATTTGGCTAAGTATGGCACAAGTGAAAATTTTGCAAGAGTTTGGTTAGCACAATGATTTCCCCCCAAAATGAGGGAGAAGAGGGGGTATTTATAGTGAATTTTGAATTCTCTAGAGAAATGGATAGTTGAGATTAAACCAACAAGGACATGATGTAAGGCTATGGTGACTTGAAAACTCACAAGCCCTCACATCTTGACATGTGGCATGTGAAGTGGCTTGAAAAAAATGATGTGGACATGACATGGAGGTACTACATAGTACCTTGGGATTTGGACAAGATCTCATCATAAAGGAGGTCCTTGTCCATATGTGGGTGAGAGGACATGTGAAGAATTAAAAATTCCTCAAATATCCACATGGGAATGAGAGAAAAAATTTAAAATTCTTTGAAATGCATTGGGGGATTAAATGTGAATTAAAAATTCACATGGGGAAAGGGGTGCCTTCTCCAAAAAGAGAAAACCTTTAATAGGGTTGACCTAGGAAACATTCCATAAACGACATGGAGATTAGGTTGACTTAATTAAGTGATTAAGGTTATGCAAGTACCTAATTAGACAAATTAATGACATATTAGAGGCAAGTGGGAGAAGGGGAAGAGTTCACATGTGGCTTGATGTGACAAGTCAAAGATCACATGGGGAAGAGAAAAAGGAATTTAATATTCTTTGGAAGGATAAAAGGAATTAAAAATTCCTTGAGAGGTTGATTAGGCCAGTTAATGAAGGATTAGAGGAGGGTTAGGTGGCTAAGAGAGATTAGAGGCCAACTTGCAAAAGTTGGAGGATGTGACACATAGGCATGTGCACATCCCTAATGATGAGATTAGGAGAATAATTAGGATTAAGAAAGGGATGTGACATGTGAGGAATTAAATAAATGTCATATTTAATTAATTCATTTGATGAAAGGGTAATTAAAGAGGTAAGGTATTTATTTATTAATTAAAAACCTTAGAGATTTAGCAGAATTAAGGATATTAATTAAATAATAGCGATATTACTTAATTTATGCAAATAAGGGGATGCTTAGACGAAAGGGGATAAATTTGGATAAATTAATTGTCCAAATTTAGGTGTCTACATAATCAACCAAGTCTTAACAAGATATTGTTCATATTTAGTACTAATCTATACATGAAAAATAGTTTCATGAATTAGTAACAAAGATATAAAATAATATAATCCTTGCTAGAAAAGTGAGAAAAAAGCTATAAAAATCTACTAGATGATTTCAAAAGGAAAATACTACTTGAAATACTCATGAAAAAAAATTTCTTTCACAAAAATACCCCTCTTCCTATTCCTTAATGTTTTCATAATATCATAATGTTTGAGGAGTGTTTATGAAAATTAATGACAATATTAAAATAGAAGAAATTTTTAATGGGTATGAAAAATAAATAAATCAACAACAAATAATCAATATGAAAAATTATTTACACATCTAAATCTGGTGATCTCCAAAATCAATGGAACATTTGTTATGCTAACTTTTATTGTGTTTTTTGTAGAATTTGATAAGTACATGTCATCATCCTTTGGGTGTGTGAAATCATATCCCATTTATGGTTTTACCTCGTGCATCATCTCCTCCAAGTGATTTTCTTCATCCTTTCCTTAAATTCCTCAATGTATGTCTTCCATGTGGAAATTTAGTGCAAATATTTTAGTTGGTTTGGTTGATTGTTATTAATCCCTCAACCCTATATGTTAAACCCTAAGCCCTCAACCCTTGACCCTAAACCTTCAACCCTCAACCCTTAAACCCTCAACCATCAACCCTCACCCCTCTACCTTATACATTAAACCCTAAACCCTAATACATCAACTGTATACCCTAAACCCTAATCTCTTAACCCTCAACCCTTAAACCCTAATCCCTTAAATCCTCAACCCTTAAACCCTAAACCCTAATCCTTTAACCCTAAACCCTATCCCTAAACCCTCAACCCTCGACACTATACCTCAAACCCTAATCCCTCAAACCTTAAACCTTGATCCCTCAACACTCAACCCTAATACCTTAAACCCTAAACCCTCAATCCCTAATCCCTCAACCCTTAAACCCTGAACCCTGAACCCTTAAACCCTGAACCCTGAACCTTCAAACCTCAACCCTCAACTATAAGCCCTTTACCCTATACATTATACCCTCAACTCTAATCCCTCAACCCTATATGTTAAACCATAAACCCTCAACCATCAACCCCTAATCCCTCAACCCTCAACCCTTAAACCCTCAACCCTCACCCCTTGATGCAATAGGGTAATCCCCTCTCTCAACCAACCAATTCACAAACCACAAAACAAAATTCACAACAGTAATTCAAGAACTCAATCAAATACGATTACAAGAAAATATTGATTTATTTATTCAAATACCAATTACAATCAATTGGATTTCATGGACTCATTCATTTTGAACCACCAATTGGCTCCTTTTATGTTCAAACAACAACATTTAATTTCAAATAACCAAAAGATGCAACCCCACCCTTTATTTTTGAGCATCCTCCACTCTTAAACTCTACACAACACTCTCATTTTTTCCACTGTAACCCCCTCCTTTTTTCTCTATCATTTTCTTTATTTTTTTTTAAATTATAAAACTCCCTCTTTTGGCTGCACCTATTCATTTCCCCCATTCTAAAATTTTTCCTCTTCAAATGCCACGCCCCCTCATCTTGTCTCTCTTAAATTTATTTGCTTTGATTAAAATAAAGTTTGTAATCTAATTCAATCTATAAATGAAAATATGGAGGGATAACATCAAAAATAATGAAGAATAAATGTTTATTCTTTTGCAATAACCATCTTTCTGGAAAATTAATTTGAAGAAGACTAAATATGCCAATTTGATGTCATCAAGTGTTGGCAGGCAAGAAAATTAAAGTTTTCTAATTCCAATGAAAATTGGTGAGTAGGCTTGGGATGATGTCCTCAAGTCCTTTGCAAAACAATTTCACCCCAACCCTCGCAAATTTTGAAAATTTAAACTTTCCATAAACCAACAACACACTTTCAACATTAAAAACATAAATTTTCAGCGTTAATTTCTCTCAAACGGTGAAAGATATAAATTTGATTTTTTTTACATTTGACATGGTACCTCCAAGAATGTCCCTGCAAAAGGAATTTACTTGATTCCTTATGAATTTTTCAGAAATAGTTTTTAAAACTGCCCATGGAGCCTTAAAACAACGTTTTGACAAAAACTTAGATTTTTGCAATTTTGATCAGATTTATGGATTCTTGCTACTGAAAGATTTTGAAGACCACCAAACCAAAACAAAATTGAAGAAAAAAAAATGGAAATATTTTTGGTTGATGCGGATTGCTCGTTCACCCGAGATGCTCCTGCATCAGACACACCAGGTAGAAAGATTGTGAGCATAGGCTCACAATAGCGGAGTTGAGTAGTTGCACTACTCTTTCAGGTTATCATCAACCTCCAACGAACTCCTTCACTGTCTAAGTGGTGAAAATTAATCTTTCTTCCACCTTTTCCAACATCGTGCTAGAACACACACCACTTCTCTTCAACAACATTGCACCCTCTTCTTCTTTCCCCTCGTGGAATCATGCACACCATGAACCAACCTCCTCTACCAAATACTTTCCACTTTCTTCTTCTACATTGTGGAATCCAACCCACCGCAAACTGACCACCTCCACCAAAAAAAAGGTCTGCAACATCCTCCACAATTTCTACCTGCAAAAATGGATTACCCATCCACCAATTTGCAACTAAATATGCATTCTCATGCCTATCTGCCTTTACAACTTTATGGAAACTAAAATTTTCCATCTATAAGCCCTTATCTTTCTCTACATCCCCCTCTAATCTCATCAATGAAGGAAAACAATCATCAAAATTGAATTTATAATCAAAATTTACCCCATGAATTTTCGTCGTCCCAACATTTTTTGCTTCCTCTTTCACTGCAAGAACGAGCTTTAACATCCACTATTCCTCAATTGCCAACATTTTCACCAAAAAATATTCTTCACTTTCACCATTCATTGCAACCTCTTCGCTGGTCATTTCATTCTTTTCTTCATTTTTCTCCATGCTTTCCTCATGGCATGTCCTTCCTGCATTTTCTTCAGTAGGGGTTGTTCTCAAATCTTTTCCAACATTCTTCCATCTCAAGCTACAATACTCTTTCTTCTTTACCACTTTCCTCACACTTTTCCCAATACTCTTTTCCAACTTCTCGAGTCTTTCCTCGATCTTTCCTACTTCTTCACAAACAATCTTTTCCACCGCTTCACACATTTCATCCTCCATATTCTCCCAATACTACTCCCAAAATAGTATCCTCACATGCCTCCTCATGACCCAACCCAGCTTTCCTACTGCAATTTTTTACAACTCACATTCTTCGCGGCTTCAAGCTCTTCCTCTTACTGCTCAGGATTGTTCACACACCTGCAATAACTCCCACGAGCTTCCTCACAACTGCTACTCACTCCCACAGATCCTAGTGGATACTTTCCAAGCTCAGGATTACCTGCTCTAATACCAATTGATGCAAGAGGGTACTCCCCTCTCTCAACCAACTAATTCACAAACCACAAAACAAAATTCATAGCAGTAATTCAAGAACTCAATCAAATACAATTATAAGCAAACATTGATTTATTTATTCAAATACCAATTACAATCAATTTTCCTTCATGGCCTCATTCATTTTGAACCACCAATTGGATCCTTTTGTGTTCGAACAACAACATTCAATTTCAAATAACCAAAAGATGCAGCCCCACCCTGTATTTTTGAGCTTCCTCCACTCTTAAACTCTACACAACACTCTCCTTTTTTTTCCACAACAACCCCCCTCCTTTTTCCTCTATCATTTTCTTTGTTTTTTTTTTTAAATTCTAAAATTCCCTCTTTTGGTTGCACCTATTCATTGCCCCCATTCTGAAATTTTGCCTCTTGAAATGCCATGCCCCCTCATCTTGTCTCTCTTAAATTTATTTGCTTTAATTAAAATAAAACTTGTAATCTAATTCAATCTATAAATTAAAATATTGAGGGATAGCATCA
>VDFB02267320.1:50227-138590 GCA_007258455.2 Sequoia sempervirens
ATGTCTCAGCGAAATCTAAAAGTCTTGCCGAAGGGAGTTGCATTCGGCGAGGGATAAAACCTTCGGTATAATGTTTGGCCGAAGAGGTGAGGTCACAATGACAAAAGCGACATTGATGGGAGTCATCTTCTTCGGCATATGGTCTCAACAAATTCACAAAGTTACACCGACATTCCACAATGGGATTCTATCAGTGGTCTTCGGTGAGAGAATTGATAAGTCTCGGTGACCAAAGAAAGAACATGCGGAGGCTTTCACCGAGACATAAGGTTTCTATAGGACATCTCCTCGACCGAAGAGAGTCTCAGCGACACAAAAGAGAAGCTCGGTGAAAGTGAAAGAAATCGGCGAAAGGTCCTGCCAATACAAAAGTCTCAGCGACAGCGGGGCAAGGTCGCCAAGAGGTGTTGCCTTCAGCAGGGGAAGGGTCCTGCCGATACAGATGGAGCTCGCCAAGAGGGTAATGCCTTTGCCAAAAGGCCTTGGTGAAGGAAGAGGTTACACCGACAAGATGTCCCTTCGAGAAGAGGAAAGATATGCGCCAAGAGGTTTGGCCGACAACTGATCTCTTGCCGATAACGAAAAAGGGTCCCACCAAAAAGAGAAATGAAGCTCGGTGAAGGATCACGCCTTCGCCGAAAGGTCTTAGCAAACAAGGAAAGTCTCGGTGACATGTGGAGCAAAGGAAGCATATCGGTATGACAACAACGAGGTTTCCCCAAAATAAAAAGATCGACAGAAGGTTGAGATATCGATATAAGGTCCCAGTGAAGAAAATAGGTCTCGCCAACATAGAACGAAGTGAGCTCAACGAAGGATCATGCCATTGCCACAAGGTCTTGGCAAAGGAAGAAAGTCACGCCGAAACAAAAAGAGAAACTGGCGCGAGAAGGTCAACAAAGGAAATCGAGGAGGCTCCAGAAGAATAAAGGGAACTCGGCAAAATGTCTGGGTGACTCTAAGGTGTCTCAACGAAGGAAATGGGCTTGGTAAGAAGAAAGAAGTTCGGGGAAAGGTCTCCCCGAAACATTATAGTCTCGCTGACATGAAGAAGCTCGCTAAAGGGTTTACATCTTCGCCAGGAGGTCTTAGCGACTATGAAAGTCTTGCTGATAGCGGTAGGTTCACAAAGAAAAGGAGATATCGGTATAACCAAGGGGAAGTCACTATGACCTTGTGCCGATTAAGAAGTCTTGCCAAAAGAAAAAAAAACTCCAAGCTAGTAAGAGGGATATCATCGCTGTGATGTCTTACCGATGAGCGGCTATCTTGCCGATGTTCTTTTGGAGCTCGGTATGACCCTCACAGCTCGCCGAAAGGTCTCACCGACCGCCACATGCTACCCCGATGACTACTGAAGGATGAGATTGTATTGGGGAGACACCGATGGTGTCTCACCGACATGCGATGTTGATCGGACCACCTTTGGCCCACTGAGGAGCTCGCTTGGCGTATGCTTGACCAATCAAAAGGAGCCAAAAGAATGACTCATCGGTCC
This sequence comes from Sequoia sempervirens, assembly GCA_007258455.2. NCBI lineage: Eukaryota > Viridiplantae > Streptophyta > Pinopsida > Cupressales > Cupressaceae > Sequoia > Sequoia sempervirens. The sequence goes on from VDFB02267320.1 coordinate 51,726, forward strand.
CTTTGACCAATTGACTGCCCCTGTGATGAAAAACAACAAAATACGAGTGAAATGGATTCCTTCTAAGATTCAAAGGAAATGGATCGACTCAGGTGAAAGGTTCAGATCTACAAGGCAGCCCGATGGTGCTTCCAGGGAATGGTCAATGAGTAGAGGAGTCCAGAACATAAAGAAAGGCCGAAGGAAGGAAGAAATTGTGACTCAGAGGGATAGCTGTGGTGACTACTGGAAAAGAGGTAGATCAGCATTGATGGTGATATTTATGAGCATTCAAGATTGATTTCAGAAGGAGTTCGAGTATGGACATGCAGACAAGGGAGTTAATGCTGCAGTTGTCAAAAGATCTAAAAAGACCTCTCCTGCGAGTATGAATCCTTCCAGCAATATGGACAACAAGAATCCACATTGAATGCACAACTGACTCTTTTCAAAAGATCTGAGAGCCGACTCTCCTACAGTCGACAGATATTTTGTAAACCCTAATATAGGGGGACAATGCATTCTTTTGGTACAGTCTGTATACATGGCATTCTTGCCTCTTTGTAAAAAAAAGAACGGCTAAGGTTAGAACTTTCAGGGTTAGAACTTCTAGGGTAGAATTAAGAGTGGAACTGGTAGGATTAGAACAAATAGGAATAGAGGGGATAGAAGCTGATCCTAATTCTTTGTAATAGGACCTTCTTTTGTCTTCTTAGAGTAGGAGTTAGATTCAGAATAGACTAATGTATCATTTAGCTTTGTTAGTGTAAATGGAAACAATTTGAAATCACAAATTTTCTGTACACTGGTGATTGTGCCAGCTTTGTAAATGTTGCTTATCTGTTTCATTAATAGTAGAAGCAACCAGATTAAAATCTATTTCATGTTGTGTTTTAGAATGGTGTTTGTCTTGAATTAATCATCTGATTTGGGAAGCTCTCAAGGAATGAAGTTTGATTTTATGTTTTATTTGAATGGTAACTTGCAATCTACTGTTGAATTCAACACTGTGAATGAATGAAACTATGTGTTAGTCACAAGTTAAGTTTATTCTACAGTTTTAGTTAGGAATTCCTTGAAAGGCAATAGGTCTGGTTAATTTCAAATGAAGTGTCATTCTTTTCTGTCCCAAAGCCCTAATCCATCTTTTTTTTACATTTCTTTAAAACCCCGGTTAGAATAGGTTTTAAGTTTATGTTTGCTCTCACAACAGTCCAAAAGCTTACACCAACAGGCCCCTTGAATATTACTGTTACATGGACCACTGAGGGACATCAGCACAGTTGAGACCCAACTATCAGGACCTTGGGAGCTAAGGTATCCATGTGATCATCTTTCTCTTTCAGGAGAAATAGAGTAGCAATATTATGTTTGCAATTTTGTTGTGCCAAAACACACGTCAACAGGAACTAGCCCTAGAAGGAGGGCAGACTTGAGAAATTTTGGATCGTTGTGAGTTGGATTGGGTCAGGTATTGGAAAGGCCAGCTCTAATGGGTAGCCCTTTGTATACACTGGGATTTCTCCATGAAATCCTTGATCATCTGTATTATAGGCTCCCCTTATTTTTCCTTAACAGTGGGCAAAATGCTTCTAAACATGTCAAAACTTGCAGGCGTGTACTTTCTTTTCTCCAGGTTCTGCATGAGGATGTTGTCTGTCAATTGTTCATCAGAACACTTCAAGGTTCAACAAGACAATGGTATGATAATCTTCTACCAAAATCTATTTATTCATGGACAGAACTGGAAACCTTATTTTTAGATCAGTTTGATCTTGATGCATTACACCCCTTACATGAATTTGCAACTACAAAAAGGATACCATTAGAACCCATTGATCAATTTAATCACATATTCTTGTTTATGTATCAAAGGGTTCAATCCTTAGGTTTGGTTGCAGACAATCATAAACTGATAGAACATTACTATTGGGGTTTAAATTTTTCATTGGCAACCAAAGTCAGAGGTTGTGGTAAGGCTACATCTTTGCATGATGCACTTAAAAAGGATTTCTTATTGGAACAATTCAGAGGTGACATTAGAAATTCAGATAGCCAAACTTAGGGTTATAATCCTCTTGTGCTTCCAAACTGCCATCATCTGCAGCCTTATGCTACTCCACCCACCACCCCTGCCAAGATGCAATCATTCTCCCCAAGCAGCTACGACCTTCCTAAGGTTCCAAGCACCACATTCTCTGACACCCCATATCAAGTCAATCACACACAAGACCATTGGGAGAATTCACTCCTACAAAATCCAATCACAGAGTTGAGTACTTCACTTGATAATGAAGTTATAACCATATCATCTATTTTCAATCATATTCTAAAGCATAGTCCATTACATCACAATGAAGTTGTGGATAAAACATTTGATGAGCCAAAATATAATTTTGATGACTTGTTTGGTAAAAGGCATGAAATGGGTGTAAATTCAGAGCATAATGGAAATCTCAAGATTGAATCTAGCTTTGTTGAGAATGCTAGTACTAACGATGGCTTCGAGAGAGATGAGGTAAACTCTTTTGACCAAGATCAGAATCAGGGTGATGAGGAATGGACAAAGGAGCATGGCTCATGTTGGATGGATATCCCACGTGCACAACATCGAATAAGGGAGAAATTAGAAGAGCTAGGAGATCTGAAACTATTAGAACTTGTTGGTCCAGTTGGATGTAGGATACATCGAACAAAGAAACACTCTCAGATGGATTGCCATGTCTTCCTGGGAAGGATGGAATTGTACTTCAAGCAACTAATCTCTATTGAAGGGATACTTATGGAAGATCCTTGGAGTACATATCCCATCGATCTAGAAGATGAAATAGTTAGCATACATGAAAATGGTGATCAGTCCATCCAAAATGATGAGAGTGACTGCGTGGAAAGGTTTAATTCTTCCTCATCTTTTGATGATCTTGATCCTTGCATCGAGATGGATTCAACAACTAATGAAACTCCTCTATCTATTGAGGACTTGATAGAAATGGAGAATGGATTCATCGATGCATTCATAGATTCTTTCATGATGGTGGATGAGGAAGAAACATACCTTGATGGGTTAACACAAGAGGATGACTCTGCTGATCTAAGTAGTGAACGGATTGAGACAGATATCATGCTTCAAGACAGGATTGCCAATCAATCTTGTGGTCAAAGACAAGGACTTAAATGCCAAAATGAAATTCTAAGGGGAGAAGTTCAAGTATATTTTCAGATCAGTCAAGTGCTCCCTAAGGAAATTCATGACAGAATACATTCGGATGAAGCAGAGGAATGCCAAGAAAAAGACCAAGAGGAATATGAATTGAGAAAGTGTTTTCCTGGCTTTGACTTTGTGCACCCAAATGAGTTTGAAGGAAATCCTTGTTCACCATGTGCCAGTATCCCTAACATTGATGGTGATAGGCTGGACACAGATTCTGAAACCCTTGGGGATGACATGTTTCAGGCGAATGTTTAAAGTGAGGATTCATCTCAAGAAATCCAGAAATTTTTTGACTCCATGCTTGAGATGAATATAGAGATGCTGGTGAGTGAATATCCCAATGCCAAGATAGACCTTGATTCAGTGGTGTTCCATGAGCTGAGACCTCATGAAGAGGAGATCATACAACACAAGCCTGCATTGGTAACTGGAAATCTTTCGAATCAGGTGGTGTCCTTTCATTATCCTCTGTGTTTTAATAATTTCCAGTTTGATTATGATGTTGGGGATAGTAAAACTTGTTTGTGGGTGAATCATGGAAAAACTGAGAACCCACAACTGATAATATTTCAAGCTTTATGCCCTCAGAATGAACTTATTGCATGTAAACTTTACATTTCTGAGTATAAAGATAAATTTGTTAGGTTTAGAACTATGCCTAGTAGGTTAAGATTGCTGCACATAATGAGAAATCAATCAAATCAATGTACAAATTTTTACAGTTTTGTGTTTATAAAGCTTAGCTTTGGGATTAGTTTAGGATTAGGATAGGTTATTGTTAGTTTTTGGTTTAGTTAGTTTTCTTTTGTTCTGTTGTTTTCCTTTTCCTGTCCTTTTGTTTTTCTGTTTGTAAATATTCTGTCTGTTTGTAAATAATCTGTTGTTTGTTTGTTTCTCCTTTTTCTTTATGTCTTCTTGTTTTCTTTGTTCTTTTGGTTTATGTTTTGTTTTGTTCTTTTGGGGTTTATCTATTTCTTTCCATCTTGGAATGGTGGGTTGTTATTTGAGGCATACTCTGGTCATTAGGAGATAAATGGTTTAGATATTTTCATGCTTTCTGGTTGGGTGATTTTGTCCTAAACTTTTGACTTATGCCCATTGACAATAAGAGTTGTGGGAGGTCTTGAAAACAAGGTGCAAAGTAAGTAACCTTCATCAGCTCCCTCTGAATCTGTCACAAATCAACAAGATCATCTCCTCTTGTAATGATATATTTATCCTAGGATGACAATGTTGTAGGACTTGAGTAAAAAATCCAATTTTCCAAGTTCTGTCATGAGGTCCATGGTAGTTTTCAACCTAGATCAGATGTTAAACATTTGACATATTGAAAGGAAAAGAGAATTAAATGAAATATCTAGAACTCTATAAAAAAAAAGAGAGAAAATAATTATCAAAAGAGAAAAGAGATTCAATATGAATGGGTGATTCCAGTATCTCTTCCGAGGCTATGGACGCCTATCTGGCAGTAGAGCAATGCTGAGAGAAAACTAGAGGTATCCCTGTCGGGGCTATGGACGTCTGACTGGCAGCGGAGCAATGCCCAGGATATCATTGCACGACAACTAAAAGAAAATAAACTCATGTAGTTCAAATCTTACACATTATTGTCCAAAAGATGAAGAAAGCTTCATGAGAGAGTGATGCACAATCAAGCGCACACATAGATTCAGGGGTAGCTACTGTTGGCTTACATTTGAGATTCTAGCTCTACCTTGCTTGTTAAAACTAACCCAATTGGAGTTATGGTGTTCATGAACCAGAAGTTCTGGGTAGCTGAATCCTTCAGATTCTTGAAAATGGTTAAACCATTTTCCCAACCGAGTTGCCAATTGTTATTCCCTGCATAACCACCCCATTTTGATTTGGAAAAAAATGGGTCCCCCTTTCTTTTCCTTTCTTTGACTTTGGTTTTTGGTTTTACCTCAGTTGGAATTCAGGTTTTCTCCTGGGTTCGGGATTTTCCACCCCATCCGGATTTTCCCGGATCTCACTTGAACTCCGGTTGAGCACTGTTGTTCAAGGATTTTTGGTCTTCGCGGAATTCCGCGTGGACCGGATTTTCCCGCTGTCTTCTTTTTCGCGGTTGTCCTTCTCTTCCAGATTTTCCCAAAATCCGTTGTCCCCTTGTTGTTTCCCCTTTCGTGGGAATGTTTTCTCTTTCGCGGAAATCCGTCCCACGCTGATTTCCCTAGAATCTGAAGAATGAGAAGAAGTTTGTAGTAGTGGGACTAGTTAATTAATAAAGGTGCATTTTGTGGTTCATTGATGCTTTTGAGGTCTCACGAGCTATTTCTTGGTTGATGAGGATCAGATTAAGTTTCTAATGGGTGTTTCATGTCTATTCCACTGGAATCCTCTTGGCTCTGAATTCTTCAAAATTCCTCCTTGGCCTGGATTCCGCGGGTCGGCCTGAAACCCGAACTGTCCTATGATCATTTTGTTTGAAAATTTAACGGTACCCTACTGACATAGGAGTCATTTTAATGATGTTTTGGTTATCTGAATTTCGTATGATCTTTATTGTGGTTTTCTTCATTGAATGCAGGATTAAATCACACAAAGGATGGTATATGTCAAGGGAGCTCAAGCGGAATGCATCCCTCAATCCAATTGGCCATAAAAATTAACTAAGAAGAAAGTCAGCAAGACCTTATATATGTATTGTTGACTACCAGTGCATTCTGCTCAACATGCGGCTGTGTTACACATCGGCAAGACCCCAGAGATGCCACGGTGATCAGAAATCACATACAGGCGTTAATCGCCAAGACATCATTCATTGTCTCGGTGACTAGGATTTTGCCTTCAGCATAAGTTTGTCTTTGGGAAAAGGTCTTGGTGAAATCTCCATGTCTCACCGACTGGCGTTAGAAAGATTCATACATCGGAAAAAGGTTTCCTCTTCACCAAAAAGTCTTGGCGAGTTCATAAAGTCTCCCCGACTAACAAGAGGATTTTCCTATTGGCATAGGTTCGTCTTCGAAGAGATGTCTCAGTGAAATCTCAAAGTCTTGTCAAAGGGAGTTGCATTCGGCGAGGGATAAAACCTTCAGTATAATGTTTGGCCGAAGAGGTGAGGTCACAGCGACAAAAGTGGCATCGGCGGGAGTCATCTTCTTCGGCATATGGTCTCGGCGAATTCACAAAGTTACATTGACATGCCACAATGGGATTCTATTAGTGGTCTTCGGTGAGAGAATTGATAAGTCTCGGCGACAAAAGAAAGAACATGCGAAGGCTTTCTCCGAGACATAAGGTTTCTATAGGACATCTCCCCGACCAAAGAGAGTCTCAGCGACACAAAAGAGAAGCTCGGCGAAAGTGAAAGAAATTGGTGAAAGGTCCTGCCGATACAAAAGTCTCGGCGATAGCAGGGCAAGGTCGCCAAGAGGTGTTGCCTTCAGCGGGGGAAGGGTCCTGCCGATACAAATGGAGCTCGCCAAGAGGGTAATGCCTTCACCAAAAGGTCTTGGCGAAGGAAGAGGTTATGCCGACAGGATGTCCCTTCGGGAAGAGGAAAGATATGCGCCAAGAGGTTTGGCCGACAGTTGATCTCTTGCCGATAATGAAAAAGGGTCCCACCAAAAAGAGAAATGAAGCTCGGTGAAGGATCACGCCTTTTCCAAAAGGTCTTAGCGAACAAGGAAAGTCTCAGTGACACATGTGGAGCAAAGGAAGCATATTAGTATGACAACAACGAGGTTTCCCTGAAATAAAAAGATCGGTAGAAGGTTGAGATATCGGTATAAGGTCCCAACGAAGAAAATAGGTCTCGCCGACATAGAATGAAGTGAGGTCAGTGAAGGATCATGCCATCGCCACAAGGTCTTGGCGAAGGAAGAAAGTCACGCCGAAACAAAAAGAGAAACTGGCACGAGAAGGTCAACAAAGGAAATCAGGGAGGCCCCAGAAGAATAAAGGGCACTCGGCAAAATGTTTGGGCGACTCTAAGGTGTCTTAGTGAAGGAAATGGGCTCGGTAAGAAGAAAGAAGTTTGGGGAAAGGTCTCCCCAAAACATTATAGTCTCGCCGACATGAAGAAGCTCGCTGAAGGGTTTACATCTTCGCCAGGAGGTCTTAGCGACTATGAAAGTCTTGTCGATAGCGGTAGGTTCACAAAGAAAAGGAGATATCGGTATAACCAAGGGGAAGTCACTATGACCTTGTGCAGATTAAGAAGTCTTGCCGAAAGGAAAACAAACTCCAAGCTAGTAAGAGGGATATCATCGCTGTGATGTCTTACCAATGAGCGGCTATCTTGCTGATGTTCTTTTGGAGCTTGATATGACCCTCACAGCTCGCCGAAAGGTCTCACCGATCGCCACATGCTACCCTGATGACTACTGAAGGATGAGATCGTATCGGGGAGACACCGATGGTGTCTCACCGACATGCGATGTTGATTAGACCACCTTTGACCCACTGAGGAGCTCGCTTGGCGTATGCTCGACCAATCAAAAGGAGCCAAAAGAATGACTCATCGGTCCCTTTGACCAATTGACTGCCCCTGTGATGAAAAACAACAAAATACGAGCGAAATGGATTCCTTATGAGATTCAAAGGCAATGGATCGACTCAGGTGAAAGGTTCAGATCTGTAAGGCGGCTCGATGGTGCTTCCAGGGAACAGTCAACGAGTAGAGGAGTCCAGAACAAAAAGAAAGGCCGAAGGAAGGAAGAAATTGTGACTTAGAGGGACAGCTATGGCGACTACTGGCAAAGAGGTAGATCAGCATTGATGGTGATATTTTTGAGCATTCAAGACTGATTTCAGAAGGAGTTTGAGTATGGACACAAAGACAAGGGAGTTAATGCACAACTGACTCTTTTCAAAAGATCTGAGAGCCGACTCTCCTACAGTCGACGGATATTTTGTAAACCCTAATATAGGGGGACAATGCATTCTTTTGGTACAGTCTGTATACATGGCATTCTTGCCTCTTTGTAAAAAAAAGAACGGCTAAGGTTAGAGCTTTCAGGGTTAGAACTTCTAGGGTAGAATTAAGAGTGGAACTGGTAGGATTAGAACAAATAGAAATAGAGGGGATAGAAGCTGATCCTGATTCTTTGTAATAGGACCTTCTTTTGTCTTCTTAGAGTAGGAGTTAGATTCAGAATAGACTAATGTATCTTTTAGCTTTGTTAGTGTAAATGGAAACAATTTGAAATCACAGATTTTCTGTACACTGGTGATTGTGCCAGCTTTGTAAATGTTGCTTATCTGTTTCATTAATAGTAGAAGCAACCAGATTAAAATCTGTTTCATGTTGTGTTTCAGAACGGTGTTTGTCTTGAATTAATCATCTTATTTGGGAAGCTCTCAAGGAATGAAGTTTGATTTTATGTTTTATTTGAATGGTAACTTGCAATATGCTATTGAATTTAGCACTGTGAATGAATGAAACTATGTGTTAGTTACAAGTTAAGTTTGTTCTACAATTTTAGTTAGGAATTCCTTGAAAGGAAACAAGTTTGGTTAATTCAGATGAAGTGTCATTCTTTTCTGTCCCAAAGCCCTGATCCACCTTTTTTTTACATTTCTTTAAAACCCCAGTTAGAATAGGTTTTAAGTTTATGTTTGCTCTCACAACAGTCCAAAAGCTCACACCAACAGGCCCCTTGAATATTACTGTTACATTGACCACTGAGGGACATCAGCATAGTTGAGACCCAACTACTAGGACCTTGGGAGCTAAGGTATCCATGTGATCATCTTTCTCTTTCAGGAGAAGCAGAGTAGCAATATTATGTTTGCAATGTTGATGTGCCAAAACACACGTCAACACATACATACATACATACATACATACATACATACATACATACTTACATACATACATACATGCATACATGCATACATATACATAAGCATGCATCCATACATAATACATACAAGCATACATACATACATACATACATACATACATACATACATACATACTTGCATGCATGCTTACATACATACATGCATACATACATGCATACATACATACAAGCATACATATAGGCATTACATACATACATACAGGCATACATACAGGAATTACATACATACATACATACATGTACACACATATATACATACATACATACATATATAATTTTCCGCAACGGTGAATTGCTGGTGGTGAATTTTACTTGAGTCATGGTGATGAATTTTCTCGCAGTGAATTGTTGACAGTGAATTTTCCGTTGGTGAATTGCTGGTGGTGAATTTTCCTAGAGCCATACATACACACATACACACATACATACATGTACATACATACATACATACATACATATAAGCATGCATTCATACATAATACATACAAGCATACATACATATATACATACATACATACATACATACATACATACATGCATGCATACATACATGCACACCTACAAGCATTACATACATACATACAGGCATACATACATACATACATTCAAGCATACATACATACATACATACATACATACATAGGCATACATACATACATACAAATATATACAAACATACATACATTTAACAAAATTGCACACATCAAGTGAGACATAACGCGAGCACGTTATAATGCGCTCATGTTATGTCATGCTTGGGAAACATCAAGCAAAAAGAAGCAAAGTGAAGCTCACGTTATGTCAAAACTATGACATAATGCGAGCGTGTTATGTGTTACTTTGGGAATCTCCAAGCCTTAGGCTTGGAGTGCCTTCCCAATGTCCAAAGATGTGTTTTTGCATATTCTATAGGATTTCACATAATCTTGTTCGTGCTAACTATTAGGTTTGCACATGTTTAAAGGACGAGTAAATCAAACACCTGGGTAATATTAGGCTCTCTCTTAGCTATTTAACGATGTAATTTTGTTCACTTTTTGACAATGTTAAGGCTTTCATCTTTAATTTATTTTGTGTGTCTGTTTATTGTCAAAAACTAGTGTTAGGTATTTTTTACTATATCTTTTAACTATTTATTGAAATTTCAAATAAATTGCATTTTCTTAAACTAGACTCCATTCAACACATATTCAAAAAAAATTGAAACTCTATTAGTTTTCAAAAATTATAGGGGTAGCATTGCCAAAATTTTATTTTTAGGATGTCCACTTTGAAAATTAGTAAAAACTTAAATATTCATTAAAAAATTATCAAAAAAATCTGGCTTAAGCTACATCTAGTTAGCTGATTTCTCATCAAAGCGATTTTAAAAATACAAAAAAAAAACCTTTTGAGGGAGCCACAAAAGACACTATGTTATGGTTTTTTGACAAATACAACACCAATTTCTATGGCTCCCTTTTTTAAACCCCTTAATCTCTACCATTTTTAAAAAAAATAGTAGAAATTTAGAAAGTAGACTTGGAGCACTACAACCCTTTTTTTTGTTGCATCTTAAAAATTTTGAGTGTAACTATCCTTAATTTCTAATCCAAGGTCAGTATTTCCTAATTTTAGAAGAAAAATTGCCACTTAAGACCCCTTTTTGGCGCCCATCTTTCTGCACTTACCTTAATTTCAATCCTCATAAATGGAGTGGTTACACTTGTCACCTCCTCATGCATACACACACCCCCTCTAAGTTCACTTAAGAGGAAGACTAAAATGGAAGGAGTCTATTCCACTCCTTCCTAAAAAGACTCAACACCACTAAAGAAAGACAAGTCAACTCAAGATCTCTTTTCAAAACATCCATTGCATTATGGAACCTTTGAGATAAATGGGGATGTGACTGAAATAAGTCCATGCACACCCCATAACAACTCCAAACTCATCACTTTTTAAAATAGGCACTTAACAGGGGTTATATCTTGAGTTTAGTCAAAGATATGACTTCCATTGAGTGCCTAGCCCTACCTAACCCTTGGGTTAACACCCTATGGGTTTAAAAATGAAATAATTACATAAAATAATTTTTTTTCCACCCTTTTTCAACTTAAATAAAATAAAATCATAAATTACCCTCAAATATTCAATTTGCAAATTAAAATACAACTTAAATACTTAAAGGCCCTATAATAAATTACATTCATGTCTCAAGCCACTTCACATAAATCACATTACATTTAGACTATAATCCCTCCAAATAGATTATAGTCAACATATACAAGGTTTGTCACATTGGGTTCCTTGAAGACCTCTGATTTCATTGGCCATGGAATATATACTTGCACACTCGATTTCACACGTTAATATATCCAATGAAATTATATAGCCAAAGCAACTTAAAATATAACATATATATATTCACATCATAAAATTTCTACCACACCTGCAAATCATAGTCTCATAGATTCATAATCATTGAATTCACGTAAAGCATTTATTCAATTTTTATAAAGTATACAATTATTATAATTTCATAATTTTATTTAAAACTCAATAATTTTATTCATCCCAATATTGAAATTAACATCTCTATCCCAATTATCATTTTATCATCATACCATCAATTATTCATCAATTCTACTCATACATTATTGATCATCAATAACCTTAAAATATAAAGTCTAATGCCTAAATAATCATAATATGAATATCATTAGGAAGTATCAGTCTGAATGGTGGCAACATAGCATAATGTCTAATAATCAACACAAGAAATAATGAATTGTGTCAAACTAAAAGGAAAAAATGTAGCATAATATCTAGTATCAACTGGTAGGTCTCACATATTATCCAATAGAAAAGATTATAAATTATACATGTAAAATATCTTATTGTTCCTATGAATGGAATATGTTGTGATTAACCTCTTGTGATGTCTTATTTTACTTATCTTTAAAATGTTAGAATACTTAGTCAATTTCATGAGATCCTAAGTATGTTTATTATTTGATCTCCACCTCTTTCTTTCATTTCTACTATTGGACACTCTATGTCCACTTTACATCCTACACATAAAAAATAAATCTACTTATCATACACTACCATCTCTTTGACCCATTTCTATAGTTACACCATATTTATCTATATTGTATTATATTTCCCCTTTATCATAAGCTCATTTCTTATACTTATTATGATTCACCTATTTATTCAATCCCTCTTACTACCATATTACTTTACAAGTATGCCACATACTCTCCTTCTCATCATGATATCACACCTTCTCAATGATATTTATGCTTCTTCTACTCCAAATTGGACATGCGTCTTTACTAAGCTAAAGAAGCTAGAGGTGTAGCTAGATATCCTCACATATCCTTCCCCTTCTCGTTAGAAACCTTCATGGATAGTATTGTATCATTCACCTATAATGATTATATACCCTTATATATCAATGGTTACAAAGACCCTATTATACATGTACAAAAAAAAAAATATTTTGTTCAACCATTTCTTTTTATTATCTTATTCATTTTTATAACATTGATAGATGATGAACTAGATTGGTTCTATATTTTACCACCTAGATCGCTATATTCCTTTATTAACCTTATTCATATATTCTCTTCATTTTGAATATAGTATGAAACCTAGATTTTCTATTCTACAATTAGAACATTACAAACAAGATCCTATAAATAGTAAACTTCTCACTTATTTTCCTTGTTCATATGGAATTCAATCCTCCTAATTTGGTACTCCAACCTATATTTCCTAAAATCCTCTTACCTTATACCTAAGAGAAACTACATTTTATCAATCACAATTATTTTTATGGGGCCCATTGAAGTTTACTAAATACTTTAATGGATTGGTGGAACTTCTCTTCTCCTTATATTATTGATTACACATGTTGACCTTCTCTAGGTGATTCATACCTTATATTTCTAGAAAACCAATAGAAATAAATATACACCCCATTTTTATCCTCCTAAAAAAATTCTTACCCTTTTTACTAGATAAAAAATCAATCACGTCTATTCCACATCTAGTATTTTGAAAAACCCCAAAATGAAATTGTTCTATCCTTATCTATTTTTCATACCTTCATATTTTAGGCTATTTAACAAACCAATATAATACTTTAAGGATCAATATTCAATAACTTATTAATAATTTTTCTATACATATTTATTATAATAATGCATCTCTCTTCTCTACTATTACTAATGATATTGAAGGTTTAATTACCTCGGCATAATGTATGATTTATTATAATATTATGAAACATCTAATAATATTGTCCTAGTCCTACTAATGACCTTTGTCCATTTGATACTCATGATACTTTTATAACTACCTTACATGTACTACAATAAAAAGCATTCTACCCATTTTCAAACCTCAATTTAAGAACATTTTCAATGTTCCTCATCTATCAACATTATTTACCAAAGCTACATGTGGTACTTCTAAAAATCATTTATTTTACTCTTATTGTGTAAAAAGTGATGATATATGTACCTTGCTATTACCTATGTCATTTCTATTAATGTTTGATTTCAATCCTTTGTTTCTATTTTCTTAATGACTATTTTATACTCTTTGATATATTATTAGAATAAGTATATCATGTCACTATAGACTTGCATACTAGTATCCTTCAATTTTTCACTAAGAATAGTAGGGTACTCTATCAAACACTATATTATCATGTACACCTAATTCCCTCCCTTTTTACATAACTCCCTAGGAAATCTTATTATGTACTAGGTCACTATGTTGTGACCTATATCTCTTGCCATAATAATTTATTGTTCTAATCATACTAGTCTTTGGTTTTAAAACCTCGAGATATCATTTAACCATTACCATAGTAACTTATTTTATATATACATATTTACTATGGACTATTCTATGTCTCATTTCCATCATAAGTCCATGCTAGTTCTTTATCTTCTAAATATTTCTAATTTCTAATCTCATTAGTGACCCCTAAAACCTTATAGGTAGATCACTTCCCCCTTATTTCCTTGTATAATATTAAGCTCCATTAAGCATGCTAATGGTTGTATTTATAGGTGGAGTTTATAACCAAATATACAAAAGTGACATCCAAATAAACATATTGCTATAACTATGTAGTCGAATATTTGATGATGAGCCCTTGCATCTTCCTAGTTTCATGGGTTAGAGTATGGGGTTCAAAAATTAAAAATACAAATAAAATAAAATCACGATGTCCATACTCATAGATAGAGGCTCAGGCTAAAACTATATGGTTGGCATACATGAAAATAAAATTCATGTAGTCTTAAGAAATGAAGTATAAAATAAAATCAAATAAAATTGAAGACAATATCAAAACAAAGAAAAATATAAAAAGTGAAAATAACTTAAATAGAACACCTAAACACACACTCTCTCTCATTCTCTCTCTAATTCATTATAGGTTGAACTTGTGAGCTAGGATACCTTTTTTTTCTTCTTACAATATGAACTTAGAAATAATTTTCCTAATATAATATATACTTCCATCTCCAATTATATTTTGTGCCTTAGAACATAATGTTATTAGGGGTCATATACTTATAACATTTATATATTGTGCTAACATAAGGTTATAAAACCTTATGTATTATATGCTTATTAAGCATGTCCCATTTGAAATAATTATAGTCTAATAATTAGATTGTTAATTATTTATGAATGGGGGTTCTTGAATAGGTATGAATAATACCCCTTAAGGTATTATACCACCCTTTCTTATGTATTTATGGAGATTCCCTCTCATTTGAGAGGTGAAGAATTTGGAGATTTATAATGAATTATATCACTATACACAAAAGGTATTATTGGCCTTGTGGGACTATGTAGAGGAGTGTTCCCAGGTTCAATCTATTTATTTAATAGACTATTTTGTAAGTGTTTTAATAAAATGATGTTTTATGGAGTTTCTTTTCTTTTCTCTTTTTTATTTTTTTATTTTTTTTATATCTCAAAGGATTTTCTCCATGTATATCGTATGTAATGTGTAAAATTTATGCTTGTATGTTTCTCATTTTCTTTATTTTATATTTTTATATAATGATTAGTAAGCTAAGATCCTAATTTTTACATGGTATGAGAGTCAATAAGGCTATGCTCATCATTTACTATGTGTAAATTCAATTTATTTACTTATTTTTCTAAAATTATTGTATGATCATGTTTGAACCAAGTTAACAATAATATTTTCTCAAAGGTTTGTAAAATGTGTAGATTCATTTGAAGAAATCTTGTAATGCATTCACCTTCTTAAGTAAGTTATATGACATTATTTACGCATGATTCATTTCAACAAGAGAATAAGAATGACAAGATCAAGAGGTTTTAATATACACAAGCACCATGCAAGAGATGTTCCAACCACAATATTTTTTCCTTACCTCATCTCAATATACAAGTTGGTAATGTGATATTCTAACTAGATCTACACATGTTTATAAAAATACATCTCACAACCTCTTTCTCTTACTAAAATATCCTTTATTTGATTGATGTTAAAAAAACCAAATAAGAAAATTATCACCACTTCAAAACAAATACATAAATATATTCTTTTTAAATTTATTATATCTCAAACAATTTTACATTATATTAATCAATATTATTGATTTTATATTTTTATAAGAACCATATTATATAACCAAATGATTCTATACTTTTTCTACTACAATAAAATATGTGCTCTCCTTAATGGATCAAAAGTCTGTCCAAAATCTAAAAGACGAAATGCTTCCTTTTCAATCAGTTGAATGAAAATTAAAGAGCCACACCTGTATGGAAAACTACATCTTCTCTATAATCTATATACAAAAAAACTATTCTAACTACGCATTAATTCATTTCAAACAATAGCTACCATGTCCTTTTCCTCTACTTGGTCGTTATCTTGAATTTTTGAGTATAAAAACAGATTGATTGGGAAGCCATAACCATTGCGTAAAAACTAATGGTTTTTTAATTCAAATAAATAAACTTATGGAGGAAGAATGGTGAAGAACTTGGTCAATCACAAAATAAGCTTATGGACGATGAATAATTTGCATGCTTTTGTGTCTTGAGGTCTCTCAGAAAGGATAAAGACATCAAGTTGATACCTGAAAATGTAGTATTGGAAAACTCATTAGGATGACACCTTACCTAATTACAATAACATTAACTATGGTGTGCTGATTGACATTCTATGTTTCAGAGATTTTTATTCAATCTTAGCAAGCTTTTTCATTTTTTTTTTACAATGGGTTGGTGGAGAACAGTCATTATGAGAGTAGCTACAACTATGATGGTGACAACTGAGTTCATGTCCTTAGTCATATAAACCATTAATGATATGGTTGTGATCATTAAAGAAATATCATTGTCCAAGTTGTATGTTGACACAAGCATATTGTTCTTGGAAGGAAAAATACTATTCATACAATTCATAAGTCATTTTAGTAATTAAAGATACAGTGAAAGCATGAGTGAATCCATTATATGAAATCAATGTCTTGCATGAGTTTCCTCTTGTCACGATATTGTGTCTAGGGTCTTTTAGGGGTGTCCTCCAACATACTTGATATTATCATTTTTTGATATATTGAATATTTGTATATTGAATATTTGTTGGTCTTTTTATTGTATTAATCATAAGATCTTGCACTTAAACCTCAAAATTATTGTAAATGATCATATTTTAATCTTAGTTCATAGTTAAGAGATATTTTCTTTAATTTTAGCCATTGTCTATCATGTTAGAGTGTGATGATGATTTTTGAACAATCAAGCCTAATATATGGACATGGATAAAATAGGTAGGTAAATGTTTCTTATGATAGCTAAATTACATCACTAGACATGCAAGCAAGATTCTTTAATTGTATAGATGGAATAATTCATCTTTTGGCATAATAACATAGGGATACAACTATGAAAATTCCCACAAAATCAAAGAATTCCTTTTGTTGTTTTGTTATATAAACTTCAATGGAAATGATAACCCTTTAAATGTTTTCCATATAGATGTCAAAATGTTTTGTTACTTGTTAACAAAACATTGTGAAATTGAAGTTGCATGGAGATGATTGAATATCAAATTGCTAAAATTTTCATGAAGCACTTATTTAAAGCTAAGTTTTCCTTATTGAACTTCCTCAAGCTATTAGGAGTTGACAATGGGTGGAGGTAGCAAGTAAATTTTCGTAGGGGAAGTGTTGTGAAGAAGTTCCACATCGCTTTAGGCCCTTTATGAAGTAGTTTTGTGGAATGTTATATTTGAAAATTGCACCTTAATGGGTCCATATAATTACTAATATTTGTGGCATACCTCAAAATTGATGTGGGCCTTGTAGACTCTTCCATGTTATCTTAATCTAACTATTATTAGGATTTGGTGTGTAAATAGAGGCTTTTCCCCACCTTTATCCATGTTGTCTGATGCAGGAGCATTTAGGGTGTAAGAGCAATCTTGCATCAACCAAAAAAATGATGTTTCTTTTCAATAAGGGCTGAATTTGGCAACTTACTATTTTTAGTAAGTCTGTATTTATGTATGGTTGGGAACGAATACTTATACAAAACTCCAAAATGGTAAATTGAAGCCAATGGTGAAGAAAGCACTTCAATATCATTTGTCATTTGAGAGATTAAAAATTCAGTTTCTAAAAATCCTATTAAAATATTCAAAGTCAATTTTGAAGCACTTAGAGGCTCTAGATGGACCTAAAAATTGGTGGAAAACAAAAGTAGTCTATCTTTAAGTATTACTCATTGAGGGTGTGCCTTCTTGAGAGCTTTTTGAAAAGGTACTATAATTGAAAATCCAACAGTTGGATCAAAAGTTATGACCCTGCAAAGTTGTACTACCAAAATTAATAAAGTTTCAAAATATCTTCTTAAGGAAGTTACACTTTTCAGAAGATTCTAGGGTGGTTACACCTTCCAAATAAAGGATGTGAATGGGGTGATAGAGAGGGGGGTAGAGCAGAGTGGATTGTGGCTCCGATTTGGAGATTTACAGACTTATGTAATTAGAAAGCTCATGTGTTATCAATTGTAATGTTGCAATTTCATTTTCATTTTAGTGATAATAAAAAATATTTGATTCCTTCTTGCATATTGTTTGTGCAATTCTCTGTTGTTATTGTGAGTTTCAGATTGTAAGGGGAGTACCCTTCATCATTTTCATATCCTATAGTGCATTCATTCTTTCTAGTTGTAGCTCACTTTGTGGGGATAGAATAATTTGAAAGGAAACACCTAAAGGAGAATATTTTTTTATGAAAAGTGACCATTTTGAGAAATGAAAAAGAATGGCCTAAGTTGATGCCTAATTCATATATTAAGGATGGAAATGAACAAAATCTAGATGATGAATGACACATACATGTTCATGTGGCATCTTGAATTCAAATTCATCCTCATGGACATCATTTATTATGAATATGAAACACATGATCATATTTATAAGCAATTTGAACATACACATGTAGAACCATAACTCTTGAACCTTCTCAATATATGACATATTATAGTTTCCTTAGTATTGGATTGTAACTAAGGATGGGTAAGTCTCAAATTTGACATTGCATATATTTTTTATTTTTTATTTTTCCTTCAATATTGGAAGAGAAATATCTTGAGACAAAACATTTGTTGGTGCTCTTAAGTCTATCCTCCCTTATAATTGAGTATTGCTACTAGAATTTTTATTATGGTTTTGATAAAGGAATAGTGGAATGGTAGATATATTTTTTATATTATTGATGCTTTTATTTAAGTCTAGCTCTCTTAAAACATATAAAATTTCTATTAGATATATAATATATTTCATATTCTTTATTGATCTATATTCATTTCTATTAATTTTATATTAATGGGTGTGTTCATAATGATGATTCCATCAAGAAAAATTATGAATCTTATATTAATTAACAAGAAAAATAATCATATAGTATTACCTTTTTGTGGTCCTCTCACATCTTGATGGTTTTAAAGAATTAATAAATTATTTAAATGCATTTCCCTAATAATATTTTTTTAAAAATATGATTAAACTATTGTGGCAACACTCTACTTGAAGTGATAAAGAAACATAAGAGAATGAAGGAAAATGTAAATAACATGTATAAAGACTTGACATATCTTAAAATCAAAGAGTCAATTAGGGAAACTACCCAATTATGTGTAGTCTTTTTTTCTTCTTGCATCAAACTCCTCAACAATTTATGCTTTTCATGAACTTGCTTCATTTTCAATGTTCAGTTATATATAACTCTAATAGAATTACTAAAAACTATATAATTAACCAATGTATAATGTTAAATTATAACAATTCAATCATAATTAACATTGTAACACTTGATGGGAAGTACCGCGGGTTAACAACTAAGATTGATTGGGCCATGCACAAATTTAATTTGTAGTCTTGTCATAACCTCATCATACCTATATAAACCTTTAATTTCAATTTCGATGTGACTTTTTTTATATCGTGTGGAGTTCATGGTAAGTCCTCTCGACACCACAAATAAGTTTCATAAGATAAAAGTTAGATACTTAGGGATTTCTAAATTTGGCCCCGTGGCCATTTCACATTGGTACTTGTGCATATGCAAGTTGAAGGACATACCTATCAATGTAATCATTCTTTGTAACCTAAGCATTTGGTGTCTCAAGATTTTCAATTATGGGCTCGCAGAGATTTCCTTTTTGGAAATAACGTCTGATGCGTGTAATCTACAAATCACCTTGATTACTCGAATTTATCATAGCTGGCTTAAAAACTGTGTTTTTTCGGTGACCTCTCACATTGACAGACATTTTAATTTATTTCTCTTGCAAGATGGTTGGTATCTCAAAGTGAAGTTTGGCAATATGAGTGGTGATAGGGTGAGGATGGAGTCAGATAACTATGAGGAATTTTGAAAGGATCCTTTGGTTTGGCATATTTGAGTTGAAGGTGGGTTGGCACCATTAATGGAGTGCTTAGTGGGACATGATGCAAGGATGTTGGCTTAGTTTGTGAGATCTTGGAAAGATAGGAGGGTTACGATGGGAGGTATTTCTTTCAAGGTCAATGAGGAGGTCATAGATCAGGCAACTTGGTTTTCATGCAATGGGAAGAAGTACACTAAGCACACCAAGACATAGGATAATGAAAGCCTCAACACTTTCTTTAAAGAAAATGAGAAACTGATTAGGTCTCAATCAGGTTTCGAAAGGGAAGCACTCCCTCATCCTTGGGACCAAGTTTGTCTGGATAAAATGAAGTATGTGACCTTAGAAGGTAGGCATAGGATGTTTTATTATTACCATCTCCCTCTCCTCAATCATCTTCATCAAAAAATGCTATTGAGTTTTCCTTTTTTCTTGCTTACTAATTTAGAAATTTTTGTTGAGAAGTGTTTGGATATAGTTGCCCAAAACCTTGATGATATTCCCCCTGCCACTACATTAGGGCCTCATCTTGCGTCTTTATCATTTCCATCTAGCTCTCTATCCACCCAAACCTATTTTTGCTATTTGTATTGAGGAACTTGAACCCCCTGACTAGCCTAATGTGAATCCCTTTCCGGCCCAGTCTAAGGGCCCCAAAGGGAAAATCCCTCTGGTGAACACCGAAACCCCTAAGCCTAAACCTACCGCCAAGAAAAAGAAGGGTGGTGCAAGGACTGCTCAATTAAAAGCGGTGACTGGGCTTTGTGAGCTCAAAACTACTTCCCACAAGATGGACAACAAACTAGAAGTAAAGAAAAAATTAAAGGATGAGGGTAAATGCCAGGTGGAGCTGCCGACCACAAACAACAAAGGGAAGAAAAATGTGGTTAAACACTTTAAGGGGGACACTGTTGTGGCTGCTAGTATGGATATGAGGTTGGAGAATACTAGCATCTGAAGATCCCATAGACTGGCGAAAATAGCAAGAAAGTGCTAGTGAATGATATTTCAGGTGACAAGGAGTAGTCTGACAGTAAAGGTAAGAGGAAGGATGAAGTTACGGAGGAGGAATTTTTGGAGGAGGAGGATAATGCGAAGACTGTGAACAAGGTGGATGATTATAGCATGCTGCTAGAGCGGATGGATAAACTCGAAAAGAAATTCGTTGGATTGACCTAGTTCACTGTCAAAATGATCCACCATACTGTTGGTACCCTTTCTACTATGCTCAAGGAGGAAATGGATAAGAATACTATGGAGGAGGGCCCCAACTGGGTTGGGGAGGATGCTATTAACCTCCTCTCTCAGAAATGGGAGGGTGCTAGTTAGTTTGTTGTTTCTATGTCTTGTCTTGGTTAGGTCATTGTTCATCGACTGTTGGTTTGCTATTTTTGTATTTTATGTTTTGGTGGTTTATTTTTTAATGCTATGGAACTGATCTCTTTTAGCCCTTTAAGCTCGTCATGTAAAGGGTACATCACCATGTAAATGTTGCTTATTATATCAAAAACATTGTAACACTACAAACATAAAAATTTGAGTTCATATAATCAAATATGATGTAAAAACTCTATTATTTCCTCCTTCTTAAGTTGGAAAACTAGATAAAGATGGTGGAAATTTGATGCAAAGGTGGTGGAATGTGTAAAAATTGCAAGTGTTTTCCCCAACAACATGAAAAAGCATTTTTTTGTCAGATCATGCACACAAGCAAGAGAATAACAAAGCAGGTGGGCCTGGATCATGGGTGTCCTGAATTTTTTACCTTTATTAGAGCAATACAAAACATTTGTATGTTATAACGCAAGCACGTTTTTTCATGCTCTTTAAATGGCCATATTTCAACTTTTCCAAAGTGCTCCTGCATTTTGAAAAAGTTAATTTTGTAAAGGTTTTCTCACTCTTATCATGTGTCAATAGGGGGTTGGGTTGAGGTACATTAATGAGACCTTTCTTGGACCAATTATGACATCTTATAAGTTCTTTGTATGTCTCATTTTATGTGTGATACAAAGTTATACCACAGTTCCCTATATGATCAACCCTATATCTTAAATCCTAAACACTATAGCTTATAACTTAACACTATACCCTATACCCTACAAAATCAACCCTCTACCATTAAACCTTAAACCCCAAACCCTCAACCCTAAAACCTTAAAACTTAAACCCTAAAACCTATACCCTCAACCCTAAAACCCTTAAAACCTTAATCCCTCAACCCTCAACCCTTAATCCTCAACCCTCAATCCTCAACCCTCAACCCTAAACCCTCAAACCCTCAACCCTAATTCCTATCCCTAAACCCTCAACCCTAAACCCTTAAAACCTCAACCCTCAACCTTAAACCCTAAACCCTTGACCCTTAATCCCTAAACCATTAAACCCTCAACCCTTAAACCCTAAACCCTTAAACCCTCAACCCTAAAACCTTAATCCATTAACCCTAAACCCTAAACCCTATCCCTAAATCCTCAACCCTGATCCCTTAAACCTTAAACCCTCAACCCTAGATAGTATACCTTAAACCCTAATCCCTTAACCCTTAACCCTTACCCCTAATCCCTCAACCCTTAAACCCTCAACCCTTATACCTTAATCCCTTAAACCCTAAACCCTTGACCCTTAAACCATAAAATTTTAAACCCTCAACCCTTAAACCATAATTCCTTCACCCTTAACCCTAAACCCTATCCCTAAAGCCTCAACCCTCAACCCTTAAACCTTAAACCCTAAACCATATCCATAAACCCTCAACCTTTAATAGTATACCTTAAACCCTAATCCCTTAACCCTCGACCCTTAAACCCTAATCCCTCAACCCTTAAATACTAATCCCTTAAACTCTCAACCCTTAAAACCTAAACCCTCAACCCTAATACCTAAACCCTTAAACCCTCAAGCCTCAACCCTTGAAACCTAAAGCCTATACCTTAAATCCTCAACCCTCAACCCTTAATCCCTCCATCCCTAATACCTCAACCCTTAAACCCTTAAACCCTAAACCATTAAACCCTATACCCTCAACCCTTAACCCTATACCCTATACATTAAACCCTCAACCCTAATCCCTCGACCCTATACCTTAAAACCTCAACCTTTAAACCCTAATCCCTCTACCCTTAACCCTTAAACCCTATACCCTCAACCCTTAAATCCTAAACCATTAAACCCTCAACCCTATAAATTAAACCTTAAACACTAATCCCTTAACCCTATACCTTAAACTCTTAATCCATCAACCCTCAACACTCAAACCTTAAGCCCTCAACTCTTGAACCCTTAATCCCTCAACCCTCAACCCTATACCTTAAACTCTAAATCCTCAACCTTTGACCCTAATCCCTCAATAGTCAACCCTTAAACCCTAATCCCTCAACCCTCAACCCTCAACCCTAATCCCTAAACCCTAATACCTCAACCCTCCAACCCTTAAACCCTCAACCCTTAAACACTAATCCCTTAAATCCTCAACCCTTTAATCATCAACTCTCAACTCTAATCCCTCAACCCTCAACCCTTAAACCATAAACCCTAAACCCTTATAGCCTAAACTCTCAACCTTGAAACCTTAAACTCTCTACCCTAAACCCTTAAACCCTTAACCCTCAACCATCAACCTTATACCTTAAATCCTAATCCCTCAACCCTCAACCCTTAAACCCT
This sequence comes from Sequoia sempervirens, assembly GCA_007258455.2. Lineage (NCBI taxonomy): Eukaryota > Viridiplantae > Streptophyta > Pinopsida > Cupressales > Cupressaceae > Sequoia > Sequoia sempervirens. The sequence continues at coordinate 75,360 of VDFB02267320.1, forward strand.
AATCCCTCAACCCTTAACCCTAATCCCTATCCCCAAAACCTCAACTCTCAACCCTTAACTATAAACCCTTTACCTTATACATTATACCCTCAACCCTAATCCCTCAACCCTATATGTTAAACCCTAAACCCTCAACCCTTAAACCCTCAACCTTGAACCATCACCCCTCTACCTTATACATTAAACCCTAAACCCTAATACATCAACCCTATACCCTAAACCCTAATCTATTAAACCTTAACCCTTAAACCCTCAACCCTTGAACCCTAATCCCTTAAACCATTAACCCTTAAACCCTAAACCCTTAAACCCTAATCCCTTAACACTAAACCCTAAAGCCTCAACCCTCAAATCTTAAACCTTAAACTCTAAACCATATCCTTAAACCATCAACCCTCAACACCATATCTTAAACCCTAATCCCTCAACCCTCAACCCTTAAACCATAATCTCTCAACACTCAACAATAATCCATTAAACCCTAAACCCTCAGCCCCTAATATCCCAACTCTTAAACCCTCAACATTCAACCCTCAACCCTCAACCCTCAACCCTCAACCCTCAACCCTCAACCCTCAACTACAAACCCTCTACCTTATACATTATACCCTCAACCTGATACATTAAACCATAAACCCTCAACCCTCAACCCTAATTCATCAACCCTCAACCCTCACCCCTCTACCCTATATATTAAACCCTAAACCCTAATAATTCAACCCTATACCCTAAACCCTAATATCTTAACCTTCAACCCTTAAAACCTCAACCCTTAAACCCTAATCCTTGAAACCCTCAATTCTTAAACCCTAAACCCTTAAACCCCAATCCCTTAACCCTAGACCCTAAACCATATCCCTAAATCCTCAACCCTCAACCCTTTAACCTTAAACCCTAAACCCTATCCCTAGACCCTCAACCCTTAAACCCTAAAACCTCGACTCTCAAACCTTAAACCCTCAACCCTTAAACCCTTATCCCTTAAACCCTTATCCCTTAAACCCTCAACACTAAACCCTAAACCGCCAACCCTAATCCCTTAACCCTCAACCCTTAAACGCTAAATCCTCAACCCTACACCCTACAACCTCAACCCTCAACTCTATACTTAAGCCCTAATTCGTCAATCCAATATCTTAAACCCTAATGGACCTATACCTTATACACTTAACCTTGGACACTCAACCCTAAACATTATCCCTCAACCCTCAAACCTCTACCCTCTACCCTATACCCTATACTTATGCCCTAAACCCTCAACCCTCATCCCTATACCTTATTCCCTATACCTTATACTTATGCCCTAAACCCTCATCCATATACCTTATACCCTCAACCTTAAACCCTAAACCATATACCTTAGACACTCAACCTTGAACATTATCCCTTAGCTCTATAAACCATCAACCCTCAATCCTATACCCTCAACTATATACTTAAGCCCTAATCCCTCAATCCTCAACCCTATACCTTAAACCTTGAACCCTACACCCTCATCCCTATACCCTATAACCTCACCCTTATACCCTAAAATCTAAATATTATCCCTCAAACCTATACTTAAACCCTAAAGCATACACTCTCAACCCTTCACCCTATGCCTTATACACTCAATCCATACCATAAACCCTAAACCCTAATCCCTTTACCTTACACATTTAATCTTATACACTCATATGTAAACCCTCAACCCTCAACCTATTACTTAAGTCCTAATCCCTCAACCATCAACCCTATACCTTAAACCCTAAACCCTAAAACCTTAACCCTCATCCTTATAGCCGATACCCTCACCCTCGTATACCCTAAACCCAAAACCTTTACATACATACAACCATACAAGCATACATATATGCATGCATACACACACACAAATAAGCATATATACATACATATATACATACACACATACATATAGGCATACATACATACATATAGGCATACATACATACATTCAAACAAGCATACATACATACATACATACACACATACATACACACACACACATACATACATACATACATACATACATACATACATACATACATACATACATACATGCATGCAAGCATACATTCATACATACAAGCATACATACATACATGCATGCATACATACATATATACATGTACATACATACATACATACATACATACAGGCATGCATACCTAAATACATAGATACATACATCAAGCATACATTTAACAAACTTGCACACATCAAGCGAGACATAACACAAGCGCGTTACAATGCACTCATGTTAAAATGCTTGGGAAACATAAAGCAAAAAGAAACAAAATGAAGCTCGTTTTATGTCAAAACTATGACATAACACGAGTGTGTTATAGCATGCTCACATTATGTCTTGCTTTGGGAATCCCTAAGCCTTAGGCTTGGATTTTCTTTGGATTTCCAACCCAAAGTCTTGGAGTGCCTTCCCAACATCCAAAGGCGTGTTTTTGCATATTCTACAAGATTTCACATAATCTTATTCGTGCTAACCATTAAGTTTGCACATGTTTCAAGGTCGAGTACTTCAAACACCTAGGTAATGTTAAGCTCTCTCTTAGCTATTTAACAATGTAATTTGTTTCACATTTTGACAATGTTAAGGCTTTCATCTTTAATTTCTTTTGTTTATGTGTCTATTTTTTGTCAAAAACTAGTGATTGGTATTTTTTACTTTATTTTTTAACACTTCATTAAAATTTTAAATAAATTGCACTTTTTAAAACTAGACTTAATTCTACACTTTCAATTAGTTTTCAAAAATTATAGGAGTAGCACGACCAAAATTTTATTTTGTAGGATGTGTCACTTTAAAAATTAGTAAAAAATCAAATATTCATTAAAAAATTATCAAAAAAATGTGCAGAAAACTACATCCTATTAGCTAATTTCTCACTGAAGTGATTTTAAAAATACCAAAAAAATTGAACCTTTTGAGGGAGCTACAAAAGATGCTATGTTATATTTTGTTGAAAAAAACACCATTTTATGTGGCTCCCTTTTTTGAACCCCTTAGTCTCCACCATTTTAAAAAAAAATAGTAGTTTAGAAAGTAGACTCAGAGCACTACGACCCTTGTTTTGGTTGTATCTTAAAATTTTGAGTGTAACTATCCTCAATTTTTCATCCAAGGTTAGTATTTCCTGATTTAAAAAAAAAAGTGGCCACTTTAGATCCTTTTTTCCCATGCATCTTTCTACACATAACCTAATTTCAATCATCACAAATGGAGTGGTTACACTTGTCACCTCCTCATGCATACACACCCCCCCTCTAAGTTCACTTAAGAGGAAGACTAAAAGGGAAGGAGTCTATTCCACTCCTTCCTATAAAGACTCAACGCCACTAAAGAAAGATAAGTCAACTCAAGATCTATTTTTAAAACATCCATTACATTAAGGAACCTCTGAGATTAATGGGGATGTGATTGGAATAATTCCATGCACACCCCATAACAACCCCAAACTCGTCACTTTTCAAAATAGGCACTTAACAAGTGTTATATCTTGAGTTTAGTCAATTATTTGAGTTCCATTGAGTGCCTAACCCTTGGGTTAACACCCTAGGGGTTTAAAAATGAAATAATTACTTAAAATAAACTTTTCTTCACCCTTTTTTACTCAAATAAAATAAAATCATAAATTACCCTCAAATAATCAATTTGAAAATTAAAATACAACTTAAAGACTTAAAGGCCCTATAACAAATTACATTCATGTCTCAAGCCACTTCACATAAATCACATTACATTTAGACTATAGTCCCTCCAAATGGACTATAGTCGACATATACAAGGTTCAATGTCACATTGGTTTCCTTGAAAAACTTCGATTCCATTGGCCATGTAATATATACTTGCATACTCGATTTCACACGTTAATATATCCAATGAAATTATATAGCTGAAGCAACTTAAAATATAGTATATATATTCGCATCATAAAATTTCTCACACCCCCAAATCGCAATCTCATAGATTCATAATCATTGAATTCACCTAAAGCATTTATTCAATTTTCATAAAGTATACAATTATTATAATTTCATAATTTTATTTAAAATTCAATAATTTTGTTCATCCCAATATTTAAATTAACATCTCTACCCCAATTATCATTTTATCTTCATACCATCAATTATTCATCAATTCTACTCATACATTAATAATCATCAATAACATCAAATATAAAAGTCTAATGTCTAAATCATCATAATACAAATATCATCATAAAGTATATGTCTAAATGTTGGCAACACAACACAATTTGTCTAATAATCAACACAAGAAATAAGGAACCGTGTCAAACTAAAAGGAAACAAAGTAGCATAATGTCTAGTATCAATTGGTAGGTCGCACATATTTTCCAATAGAAAAGATTATAAATTATATGTAAAATATCTTATTGTTCCTATGAATGGAATAACCTCTTTTGATGTCTTATTTTAATTATCTTTAAAATATTAGAATACTTAGTCAATTTCATGAGATCCTAAGTATGTTTATTATTTTATCTCCACCTCTTTCATTCATTTCTACTATTGGACACTCTATGTCCACTTTGCATCCTACACATAGAAAAATTCTACTTATCATATACTACCATCTCTTTGTCCCATTTCTATGGTTACACCATATTTATCTATATTGTATTATATACCCCCTTTATCACAAGCCCATTTCTTATACTTATTATGATTCACCTATTTCTTCAACCCCTCTTACTACCATATTTCTTTACACGTATGCCACATACTCTTCTTCTCATCATGATATCACACCTTCTCAATGATATTTATACTTCTTCTACTCCAAATTGGACATGTGTCTTTACTAAGCTTAAGAAGTTAGAGGTGTAAATAGATATCCTCACATATCCTCCCTTTTCTCATTAGAAACCTTCATGGATAGTATTGTCTCATTCACCTATAATGATTATATACCCTTATATCAATGGTTACAAAGACCCTATTCTACATGTACAAAAAATTATATATTTTGTTCAACCATTTCTTTTTATTATCTTATTCATTCTTAAAACATTGATAGATGATGAACTAGATTGGTTCTATATTTTACCACCTAGATCCCTATATTCCTTTATTAACCTTATTCATTTATTCCCTTCATTTTGAATATAGTATGGAACCTAGATTTTCTATTCTACAATTAGAATATTACAAATAAGATCCTATAAATAGTACACTTCTCACTTATTTTCCTTGTTCATATGGAATTCAATCCTCCTAATTTGGTACTCCAACCTATATTTCCTAAAATCCTCTTACCTTGTACCTAAGAGAAACTACATTTTACCAATCACACTTCTTTTTATGGGGCCCATTGAAGTTTAATAAATAATTAAATGGATTGATGGAACTTCTCTTCTCCTTATATTATTGATTACACATGTTGATCTTCTCTTGGTGATTCATACCTTATATTTCTAGAAAACCGATAGACATAAATATACACCCCTTTTTTTCTCCTCCTAAAAAATTCTTACCCTTTTTATTAGATATTATGAAACATCTAATAATATTTTCCTAGTCCTACTAATGACCTTTGTCCATTTGATACTCATGATACTTCTATAACTACCCTTATATGTACTACAATAAAAACTATTCTACCCATTTTCAAACCTCACTTTAAGAATATTTTCAATGTTCCTTGTCTTTCAACATTATTTACCAAAGCTGCATGTGGTACTTCTAAAAATCCTTTATTTTACTCATATTTTGTAAAAAAGTGATGATATATGTACCCTGCTAGATCACCTATGGCATTTTTATTAATGTTTGATTTCAATCCTTTGTTCCTATTTTCTCAATGACTATTTATACTCTTTGTTATATTATTAGAATAAGTATATCATGTCAATTTAGACTTGCATACTAGTATCCTTCAATTTTGCACTAAGAATAGTAGGGTACTCTATCAAACACTATATTATCATGTACACCTAATTCCCCCCCTTTTTACAAATCTCCCTAGGATATCTTATTATGTACTACCACTATGTTGTGACCTATATCTCTTGCCATAATAATTTATTGTTTTATTCATACTAGTATTTGGTTTTAAACCCTCCAAATATCATTTAACCATTATCATAGTAACTTATTTTTTATATATATTTACTATCCTATTCTAGATGTCTCATTTCCATCATAAGTTCATGCTAGTTCTTTATCTTCTAAATATTCCTAATTTCTAATCTCATTAGTGACCCCTAAAAACTTATAGGTAGATCACCTTCCCAAGTCATCTCCTTGTATAATATTAAGCTCCATTAAGCATGCTAATGGTTGTATTTATAGGTGGAGTTTATAACCAAATATACAAAGGTAACATCCAAATAAATATATGGCTATAACTATGTAGTTGAATCTTTGATGATGAGCCCTTGCATCTTCCTAGTTGCATGGGTTAGAGTATGGGGTTGAAAAATACAAATACAAATAAAATAAAATCATGATGTCCATACTCATAGATGGAGGCTCAGACTAAAACTATATGGTTGGCATACATTAAAATTAAAATAAAATTCATCTAGGCCTAAGAGATGAAGTTTAAAATAAATTCAAAGAAAATTGAATACAATTGATATCAAAACAAAGTGAAAATAAGTTAAATAGAACACCTAAAGTGAAAACACTAATTCAATCTACTATACTTAATACTCTCTCTCTCTCTCTCTCTATATATATATATATATATATTTCATTAAAGGCTGAGCTTGTGAGCTACGATGCCTTTTTTCCTTTTTACAATATGGACTTAGAAATAATTTTCCTAATATAACATATACTTCCATCTCCAATTATATTTTGTGCCTTAGAACATAATGTTATTAGGGGTCATATCCTTATAACATTTATATATTACATGTTATCATAAGGTTATAAAACTTTATATATTATATGCTTATTAAGCATGTCCCATTTGAAATAACTATAATCTAATAATTAGATTGTTAATTATTTATGAATGGGGGTTGTTGAACAGGTCTAACTAATAACCCTTAAGGTATTATACCACACTTTCTTTTGTATTTATGGAGATTCCCTCTCATTTGAGAGGTGAAGAATGTGGAGATTTATAGTGAATTATATCACTATGCACATAAGATTTTATTGGCCATGTGGAAGTATGTAGAGGAGTGTTCCCAAGTTCAATCTACTTATTTAATAGACTATTGTGTAAGTGCATTTTAATAAAATGATATTTTATGGAGTTTTTTTAATTTTATTTCAAGGGTTTTCTCCATGCATATTGTGTGTAATGTGTAGAATTTATGCTTGTATGTTTCTCATTTTCTTTATTTTATATTTTTATATAATGATTAGTATCCTAAGATCCTAAATTTTAACATGGTATGAGAGCCAATTAGGCTATGCTAATCATTTACTATGTGTAAATTCAATTTATTTACTTATTTTCCTAAATTTCTTGTATCATCATGTTTGGACTAAGTTAACAATAATATTTTGTAGATTCATTTGAAGAAATCTTGTAATGCACTCACCTTCTTAGATAAGTTATATGACATTATTTAAGCATGATTCATTCCAACAAGAGAATGAGAATGACAAAATCAAGAGGTTTGAATATACACAAGCACCATGCAAGAGATGTTCCACCTACAATATTTTTTCCTTACCTCATCTCAATATACAGTTTGGTAATGTGATATCTAGCTAGATCTTCATGCGCTTATAAAAATACATCTCACAACCTCTTTCTCTTACTAAAATATCCTTTATTTGATTGATGTTAAAAAAACAAATAAAAAAATTATTACCACTTCAAAACAAATACATAAATATATTCTTTTTAAATTTATTATATCTCAAACAATTTTAAATTGTATTGATCAATAAGAACCATATTATATAACCAAATTCCACTACATTAAAATATGTGCTCTCTTTAATAGATCAAAAGTCTATCCAAAATCTGAAAACCGAAATGCTTCCTTTTCAATCAGTTAAATGAAAATTAAAGAGTCACACCTGTATGGAAAACTACATCTTCTCTATAATCTATATACAACAAAACTATTCTAACTACGCATTAATTCATTTCAAACAATAGCTACCTTGTCCTTTTCCTCTACTTGGTCGTTATCTTGAATTTTTTAGTATAAAAACAGATTGATTGGGAAGCCATAACCATTGCGTAAAAACTGATAGTTTTTTAATTCAAATAAATAAACTTATGGATGAAGAATGGTGAAGAACTTGGTCAATCACAAAATAAGCTTATGGACGATGAATAATTTGCATGCTTTTGTATTGGAAAACTCATTAGGATGACACCTTACCTAATTACAATAACATTATTTATAGTGTGTCGATTGGCATTCTACATTTCAGAGATTTTCATTCAATCTTAGCAGGCTTCTGCAAATTTTTTTTACAATGGATTGGTAGAGAATAGTCATTATGGTAGTAGCTAGACAATTGTGTTCATGTCCTTAGTCATATAAATTGTCAATGATATGGTTTTGATCGTTAAATAAATTTCATTGTTCAAGTTATGTGTCAACACAAGCATATTGTTTTTGGAAGGAAAAATACTATTCTTGCAATTCAATGGGATCAAGGACGAGAATCATAGAGAAACATAAGGAGTTTCATTGAAAGAATGCGAAGGAATGGCTCTATGAGTCTAAATATGTATACATTTTACTATGCAAAGAGAATATCCCAATGACATCCACTACCCTACTTGGATGTGGTATACCCTTGACTAATCATATCAAGCCTACACAAGCGCTCCAAGTATGACACCACCAAATATATTGGTTTCTTTTATTACCCCATGATTCTTTTATTGCTTCATATTCCTTTAATTTTCATTTATTTAATAACTCTATATTTTTCATAGCCTTCAAGTCACTTTTGTACTTGGGACAACATCTAGAGTCACTCCTGCCTATCCCTATACCTCAAGTCCTAGGCTCATCATTTCAAAGCACTATTTGGATGTGGCATGGATTTCAATGCATAATTTTGGTGTAAAAATAAAATAAACACAATCTCAAAAGATTCTACATAAAATATAAATAAAGATACTTCTTTCCCCACATTAAAATTCACCCAAATCATTTACAATTTTGATTTTTCTAAAATTATTTTTCACATGAATACCAAAACTTCTCAAAATATCCATTGTAGAATGCTTCAAATTTAAAATTTAATATTTTAAATTATAAGAATACACATTGGTTCCAAATATGTACAACACCACACTTTTAACGTAAAATTCATATTTCAAATATTTTAGAAAATTTTGCCATAATAAGGGCACAAATTAGAAAAAAATGAATTTTATAACAAAAATTAAATCAATTAAAATAAATGAATTGAAAATAAAATGGGATCCTTATGCTTCCTTAAGGGTAAGAATGAAATTAAAATTCTAAATGAACTCCAAAAAAAAAAGGGGGTGAAAATTGCTTCATGTCGGAGCTTCTAAAATTAACCATTTTCTCACAATTTGAAAGCAAATTCAACAAGAAAATCCATCCATTTTCAATCTACATCCAAAAAAAATTAGAGGGTTTTGAGGGAGAGGTGATTTCCAAAATTAAAGAAGAATGAAAACTCAATCTTTTTATTTTATCTCTTTTCTTTTTTTCTATTTTCACTTTCACTTTTTACTTTATTTATTTTCAATTTCCTCTATTATCATTTCTCTAAAGTTCACTTTCAAAAAATAAGAAAAAATCATTAAATAAAAAATCTATAAATAATTTATTTTCCAAAGACAATAAAATCATTCAATTAATTCATTTTTTATATTTATATAATTTTAATTGAACTTATAACACAAAAATATTTTTGGAAGCTAAAGGAAAATTTTTGAATAACAATTTTAGCCAATTGTAACAAGTAAATATTATTTTTAATGTATTTTGAAAAGAATTCCCCCCTTTATTGTATTTCCCAATTTTTTTATTCCCAAAGCTTTAGGCACTTTTAAAGTCACTCGAGGAAGTCGGGATCACCTACAAAATAAAAATAAACCTTCTACAAGAGAGAAAAGAAAAGGCATAAATTTGCAATAATGGATGCAAGATAATATTAGATCAAATGTGATCAATATGCAATGCTCAATATTGCAATGGTATTGAATTGAATGGAATAATTTACAAATGAGAACCCCTTGGTTATATAGCCAAGGTGAGACATAGGATTAGATAGGATCACAACAAGTGTCTTAAATTTATGTCATGATACAACTAACTCATCATATATTAAATGACCTAGGAAACAAGTATTAAATGGAATGATAAGATAAGATAAGATCTCATGACACCTAAGACTTCTAGTAATATTTCCTATATCTAAGTAAACTTAACATGTAAATAGGATTTATAAGTGAACTAGATAGGTAAGATTCCTATTTACACTAGAACCCTGCCTAAGTGCAACTTAGGAAGTAGACTATTATGAAAATGATGCAAAGATGGGTCATGTCTACTAGGTCATGATAGGTACCCATGTACAAATACAATCTCTCATAAACAGAGAAAATGAGAAAACCTAGTGGGACAAAACTCCTCCCCACAAGACAGATGAAGACAAAACCCCATGCAAGGAAAAAGACCCCCCATAAGAGATAAGAAGAGATACCATGCAGCCCAACCTCAATGTTGAGTCTCTTAAAATAAAGGTAGATTCTCGACATTGAATGCTAAAGATGATTCAATCTCTTTGAATAAAATTCCTCCCTTTAGGAAGAAAAAAAAACCAAGATGGTATGTAGGATGTCTTCCCATTCCTAAAAAGAATAAGAATTAAGAAGGGTGATGTTTGATGTCTTTGAACTATGCTCAAGTGTTTCCATATTGATGTTGAAACATGATGCACTCCAAATAGGTATTCTAGGCCACACTGAAGAATATGACAATCCAGAATTTAGTAGAGATGAATGTAGAACACAAGACAAAGCCAAATATATATCCTTTGAAGATAAAGAAGCCTCCTCCAAATGTTATCCAAAAGTATCCACACTCACATAAAAATGTGAAGAATGATCATGTAGAGAATGAACAAGAGGGTCAAATTTTTCCCTCACAACAATTGAAGAAGAATAATCTCCATCAAAGAGAAGATGTGCATGCAATCAATGGTGTCTCACAAATCTGAAATGTGGGACTCAACAAAAAAACTTTCAATTTTTATCAAGTATGCATCCCATGTAGCCATATTTGGAAGATGGTGTATATCCTGCTTCTTTGAATCATAAGAGGCCAAAACTATGATGACACATGCATCATCAAATGCAATAATAAATGGAGATAGAATGCAAGGATCAAGAATGGGATCATATGTGAGAACACCCAAGTTCAAGTAGCCAAAAATCTCCTCAAAATCATGGTCCACACTAGAAGTGTGATCAGTAGTCAAAGGACCAAATACATCATTAGAAGAAAAATTAATAAAGGTGTATAACTAAGATACATGATCAACTATTCTAGTATCAATAATCTCTCTACTCTCCAAGGCTCTAATGATAATTGAATCAGGAGTGAATTTCACAGTCCTTACTATAGGTAATTTGATAGATGAAAAGAAGATTTTTTAACAAATGAGGTACACACAAAACATCATTGAAAGTGTCCTCACCAATATCAATATATCACTTCTCAATTACATTCATATATTATTTTTTCCCCGTCAAAATAGGTGATATTTTACAAGGCTCAAAAAAGAGAATATAGATTGTGAAGATGCCATATGGTGAGATGCTCCTGAATCTAAAAGCCATGTCCCTAATCCAAGACATGTAGAAGCACAAAATAGCTTTTCCTTTTTAATTGATGTAGTAACTAAACTAGCATGACCTTTGTTCTTATTATAATTTTTTGAAGAATTTGACTCAAAAAATTTGGAAGGTAGATCAATATGATTATTTTTAAGATGTTTCAATTCATCAATATCCTTCTTATAACAAGAATATTCATCATGTACAAGATTATTGCACTATGAACAAGTAGGTTTCTTATTCTTAGATAATTTATCTTGGGAAGGGGGTTTATTTTATGGTTGATATGAATGTGGATCTTATTATTTCATTTCTTCTATGAACCTTATCATAATGTTCTGACTCTTTTACCTGACTAACTAATAATGTATGAGATTTAAGTGATTTTATTAGACCCATAGAAAGAAGCTTTTGTTGCTCATGTATTAACATCTCAAAAAAAGTTGTAAATGAAGGTGTAGTATAAGTAGGCCCCATAGTCAACCTATGATAATAAAAGCTAGAAACAAAAGTTGCATAATCAAGACCAAGTTTTTCCAATATATTATAGACCAACTAAATGTTTTTTTTTATCAATTCCACATGCTTTACATAGCTCTCTTAGATCATTGACCTTAGTGATGTAATCCTAGATTTTGACAAAATTCTTAGGATCAAGGCTCATCAATTCATTATCAATTTGATAGCCTTTTACTTCATTTTTAGTAACATATAATGTTTTCAATTTGTCCCAAGCTTCATGAGAATTCTTACATGATTCAATTTGAAACAATAGATCTTGAGATATTAAGCTACAAAGACATCCAAGAGCTTTAATTTGTTCAATCATCCATTTTATCTTGTTATCATCATCTTTAGGTTTAGGTACACCTTAATCTCAATATATAGAGACTGGTCTTGATTCATAAGAGCAGTCTAGGCATGTTAATGCCAAGTTTAATAGTTGTATGATATTAGAAGAGGAAGCTTACAATAATCCATAGTAAAGAAGAGAACTAACAAATAGATCAAAATAATGCACCAAGAGACACCCCCCCAATCACTCAATCAAGAATCCCCCAAAAATTATGATTTGGCACTTTATATGTAGTGTGATTACAATGCCAAAATTATTTTCTAGATTTTACAATTCCAAGATGGACCAAAGATGGAAAAATATAGCAATATCTCATAATGAAATCCTCAAACTGAAATTACACTTTCCCAATATGATCTAGACTAAAAATGAAGCCTTTACAAAAGGACAAAACTTCTCCATGTGTTAGTATGTCCATGTTATTAACAAAAATGCAAATATACATAAATATGAATAAAATATACCTAGGGCTAAATCTACAAAAAATGGTTGGATATAATTGTAGAATTCCTCTATACCTTTCCAAAATCACAAGAATCGCAAAAATTGGATAAATGGAAAAAAAATTATGATCTCGAAAGTCCAAATGGGAGATTTGACTTCAAACATAAATAACTTTCATAAGCGACTAGATCTGATAATGAAACTTGTACCACTAGAAAGTACATAGAACTAGATTTCTAACAATATCTTTTTTTGCAAAAGTCTAACTTTTATATTAAAGTTTTGATTTTTTGAAAAGAAAGTTTGAATTTAGCTTGTAGTGACAACCCTCTTATCAAAATAAAAAAATTCCAAAAATCAAATTGACCTAAAATGGATAAATTTTATATGAAAATAGGAGTTTTAGGGCCATCTAAGTGCAATGGAAGAATCCATTTGTGTTATAAGTGGTCCAATAAAAAATTATTCTCCATCTCTATGCTTCAAACCCTTGTTTGCAATTATATCATACAGTGACCAAATTAAGTGAAACAAAAGCTAGATTTGACTTTCTTGGACATTCTAAACTCAGTAGTGAGCTTAGATTTGAACCAACATGCTCCAAAATGAACCTACAATACAAAGCTCCCCAAAGAGAAAACCCCAAATCTAGTATTTTTATCAAGTTTTTCTAATTGTCCAAGTTATCCTATGATACAAGAGAAGAGCATACTCAACTTTTTGAGATCCACTAAGATTTGCAACCTTTCAATAACTCAAACACAAATCATCCTCAAATCTGAGAAGGGGATTTATAGATCCAACATTCTAATACCATGTTAGATTCACTTAAGGACTCAAGCCTCCAAGATCACCTACAAAACTAAAATAACCTTCTACAAGAGAGAAAAGAAAGAGAATAAATTTGCAATAATGTATGCAAGATAATATTAGATCAAGTGTGATCAATGTGCAATGCTAAATATTGCAATGGAATGAATTGAATAGAATAATTTACAAATGACAACCCCTTAGTTATATAGTCAAGGGGAGACATAGGATTAGATAGGATCATGATAAGTGTCTTAATCCTATGTCATGAGAAAACTAACTCACCAAATATTAAATGACCTAGAAAATAAGTATTAAATGGCATGATAAGATAAAATCACATGATACCTAAGACTTCTAGAAATATTATTAGAACCTAAGTACACTTAACATGCAAATAGGACCTATAAGTGGACTAGATAGGCAAGATACCTATTTACACCAATAGGCACTATTCACACACAAGATTAAATATTTAAAATACAATGGAATTAATATGGGAAATAAACATCCACATTATAAATCAAGCATTTACTAGTTTTCCATAACATACAGATTCTATAATTTCCACAAATTCAAATCAAAACTATAAGGGAAAATATAGAGCTCATCTCACACTCAAACTGAGTGTAATAGGGGTTACCATACACATTTGCCCAAAGTGACATCTTTTATATAACCAGTATTGGGGAATAACTTAGACCCTAAAAATAAAGTGTCTAGAAATAACCCTATACCTACATCAATGCATAGCTCAAGTGTATAGGTACTCAATATATAATAGCTAAAGCACATAAAAATTATCCAATGGGGTTTAACATCACTTATATCATATAATCATAAAACTATGATAATCAATTAAAATTCCCAATATTAAGATCATTGAAATCGCCACATCTATGATTCTATCATAGGAAGTATAACATAAGCATCTTAAGGAATACAAAAAATAATGAAATACATCAACTCCTCACAAGGAACTTGGCCGTAACACCCCTCCATTTTGTGCTCGGTTGATCAGACAATGTTTTTCTATGTTATGCCTTGTTTCTGTTAACACTTGAATCAAGGTGCTTGGTTGCTAATTGATCGCTGACTGTTAAGCGATGTGAATGTCCTATTTTGATGTGATGGTATTTTACTCCGACGTTATCATTAAGGCATGCTTTGGATTAGCTTAGCAGATATTTGAAATTAATGATGCTTTATGCTTTTGATTATATTATTGATATTAGATTTGTCAGTTAGTAATACTGTATTGGTGAAGGGGACGGGATTACATCACTCGCATGCAAGCGTCTGTGATTCTGCGATTTCCCCTTCACAGTGTGTCTACTATGTTATATGCATGTTCGACACTTGTTTTGTTTGTAGGACTATAGTTACAGGACATCGACTCCACCTGGTTTCACAGGTCTAAGCGTGTCCATTGACCAACGGTAATCGATTGGGAGATAGTAGCTAGGTTTTCCATGCCAAGTCATCCCCCTTGGTCATGGTGTGTCATCGGGTCGTAGTCGGGTGTAGTTGTTATATGTTGTCCCTTTCACCTTGGTTTATTTAAATTCAAGATATAAAATTAAATATATGGATTTTGTTGTTAAGTTGTTTAAATAAATCTGGCTATATTGTTAAAAATGTTATTTAATTTATTAAATAATTTAATGTAATTAATAAAATAATTTAATCTCGGATTAGATTTATTTTATTGATTAATTAAATTAATTGTGTTGAATTGATTAAGTTATTCTTTTGAATTAAAAGTGTTAGTTTATTTTTGGAAAGAAAGTTTTAAAAGTTTAAATTCTTTTGTTTGAAAAGAAAATTTTAAATGTAGTAAATTCTATTTGGAAATTGGAATTTTGTTTTAAGTTATTTAAAATTCAAATATCTTCAAAAATGCAATAACTTTGGGTGGAAAAGATATTTTAGAAGAGTTGACTCAATTTGGGGAGGATTTGGAGAAGCCATGAAATTTCATTTTTTGAATTTGAATTTGAGTTTGGGGGAGATAATGTATTTCATTTGGGTTTTATTTTCTCTTCTTGTTTTTTTTTTTGGATGGAGAGATTTGGTTGCAAAAAGAAAAGAGGGTTTTGGGTTTTGGATTCAACCTTGGTTTGAAGGTGGAGATCTTGGGATGAAATGGTGGAGGAGTGGAATCTGCAAAGGAACTCAACATCAATTTGTTCTTCAAGTTCATGATCACAGGTTTTAGTTTTATTGTTTTGAAGTTTTGAGATTTTGGTTTCAATTTGAATGCAAGTTTAGAAAACAAATCTGGAAACCTCTTTGAAATCATGGAAGAAGAGAAAACAAAGATAGATTCTTGCAATAGAAAAGAAATGGAAAAGAAAACAAGGAAAGAATCAAACAATAAAAATAAAAAAGGAACAAAAAAAAGAGCTTGAAAAATCTCTATTTGAAGTTGGAAAACCTTCAGAAATTTGTGCACAAGAAATTGTGATTAAATATTTTCTTCTATTGTGTTTCTGAAGAAAGAAATTTCTCTATTTGGCTGTTGATAAACAAAATTACATATATATATATATATATGTACATTTTATATATTTATTTTCTTGTTATTGGATATTCTGGAAAAAAACATAGAACAAGGGTTTTCGTTTTTTGTTTTTCGTGAAGCTTGTTGGGGGGGGGGGGGTGGTAGCCATGGCTACCCTAGCCAATCCCCAAGGGGGAGGTCGCTGCTGTGGCAGCGCCGCCTCCAACAAGGGAGGTTGGGCATAGCCAGGGCTGCGTCCCCTCCTCTGTTAAGGGTCTACCCTAATTTCATTTTATTCATTTTTTTTGTTTTTCATTATATATTTTAAATATATATATTATATATTTTATAATATATTATATATATATATATATATATATGTTTTAAATATATATATATATATTATATGTTATATAAATATATATATATATATTTATAATTATAATATGTTATTTTTTATTATTATTTAATATATATATAATATATGTATTATATATTATATATTTTAAATAATTGGAATACATTTAAAATATTGTTTTGAAATTTAAATGTTGGAAATTTAAATTTAAATAATAAATATATATTGAATATATATTTATGTTTAAATATAATTATTTTAAGTTGGGTATTTTACTATGATGAATGCGAAAATGGATTTTAGAATAAAATGCTTTATTTAAAAAAAAATTGCTTTGATCATTATGAATAAATTGAGAAAATGGAATAAACTTATTAGTTATAATATTTCGTAAGTTACCAATGAAATTTGATTGATTTTCGAGTATGTGCAATTATTGTTAATTATTTAATTGATTACTTGCACTATGCCATTGCTTTGCTTGGATTTAGAATATCCTAATGATGGGTTATTGAATCACCTGAGATGATTCCTAAGTAATGTTTAAAGTTAAACCTTTTATATTAAATTTAATTATTTGGAATTGGAATCCCTTAAATAATATTTATCTTTATCAGGTTTGAATAAAGAATAATATTTTAGTATTATGGAACACATGGAAATTAATTAGTATAATTGTGTTTGAGTTGGAAGGTGTATGCAAGTTTCGATTTTAGAATTAGTGCTATTGTACCTTGGGAATTAAGGTTAGTGCAATGATTAAATACTGGTTAATGGTTAGGGACTGTAATTGAAACGAATATGGTTAATGTGTTTACAACAACTTGTTTGATTTGATGGAATTTTGAAGTTCTTGTAAAGGATATGTTAAATGTCAGGATTATGTACGTGGGTAAGTCATATGGATTACAATTAGAAGCAATATTGATGATATTAAAGGAGTAAAGAAAAGGGTTATTTTATTACGTTGTTGGTATAATGAGTAGAATGTTATTTAAAAGTTCTTGTATTCCATTGCCTTAAATGATAAATGGGGAATGTTGTTTGTAAACCATATTGCAACGAATAGATAAGGTTCATAAAAATTTATATTGTTTAGAACTTATATGAATAGTTAATGGATTAAGTAGATGATGTATATGTGTACTTTGGTTCCTATTTTATGAGAAAAGATTGTTATGTCAAAATACATTACTAGTTATTTAAAGAATGTGTATCTTTATGATTGTTGGATTAAGCGATTTCATATTGGTATTGTATGGGCAATAATGTTATGATTGTAAATTTATGAGAGTACTTTGGTAGTTCCGAGTTTTGCTTCCAGAGGCTAGAGAACTCTTTGATTAAGTTGTTTGTTCGATTTGGAGTGATTTAATTATGTAAGTCTTCCAGATGGGGTTTCATTTATTTGTATGGGTTGTCGTTATGTAGTCAACCATTGTATTGACTTGGGTAGGGCGTTTGGTTGTATCCTGTGGTTTTACCCAGTTTTCACGAACAAGGATAGTTTGTGCCTCCTTTGTATTAGGAGTGGTTTATGTGGGTTGTACCTCATTTGGAAGGAGTGGATTTGTGTTTTGTTGCCTCCAAAATTTGGAGAGGGTTTGATTTTTGTTGCCTCCTGTGTTTGGAGTGGATTTTCTTTATATGTTCCTCCTAGAGTTGGAGAGGATTTATCTTGTTGGTTTGCACTTGGGATTTCCTTGGTGATTGGTTGGTTTGGTATGTTGTCAAGTAGAAGAGTGGCTTATGTTAGGGGCCAGAGCCCAAAGAGGTAAACTAGGAAACCTTCCGAAGTGGTTTAATCAAGTGATAACTAAATCAATGTACTTAGAAGTTAGGTAGTTTTTTCACATTAATTAAGATAATTGAGCCTCGCTCATGGATGCAAGGGCTTGTATAGACTTGGGATGAGATGGGAAGGCTTGGAATGGCAAGGTCATCTATCTTGTCTTTACGAGAGGTATTTGATTCCACATGAGTGAGTATGGGTGGCAGGATTCGGTAGAGGCCACCAGGACAACCCATAGTGGGGGTCGGAGCCTAGGAAGATTCCCAGAGGAGATCCCATGACAAGCTATGTGATGACACTCTTTCTACGACAACAGTTGGTATCTGGTTTTATGGGTTTGGTCTTCTTATCATACTTGATATGTTTTATTTCTTGAAGCAATGTGACCTATGTCAGTGTTGATGGAGTTGTACTTGTGTTATCCTTATGGTTGTATGGTTCAAGTGATTGGTTGTGCCAGTATGAGTTAGCCTATGTCTAGAAATTGATGGTCTTGTATAGGATTCCTTGTTACTATCTCCTAGCATGGGGGGTGAGCCTTCATGTATCACATGGTTGGGTGGAACGTGCACCTTAATCCGTTGGGTCGTCTTCTTGCTCGTTTGGACGAGATTTCCAGTTGGAGAGCTCGTGGGATCCTATACCTTCATGCTTTATTCTCTTCAGTTATTATTGTAATTTTATTACCCCTCATTGTATCGAGGTGGAGTATGTAATTTGTAACCTTGTTTGTTGGATTTACCTCATTCGGGGAATGAGTGTTGTAATCATATTGTAATTCATATTATTGGGATCATGTGGTATTTCTTATGCCTTGACGTATTTTTTTATCATGTATGGAATGTATGAGTATTTAATTTGTTAAGTATTTAAATGTTATGTTTTTGAATTCATTTTTCTTGATTGGGTTTTAAGTAATCTCAGTCTCGTAACCTTAGAGGTTGTTGGCAATGGATAGCGATCTTGAATGTTATTTGTACTTAAACAAAAAAAAATAGTATGTTTGAGTAGTAAATTGCAACTTCCTCTAGGGTCACGTGGCGGGGCATTACACATGGTATCAGAGCCTAGGTTTAAACACTGGGTACTCTGGGATAATGTGGAACCCATTAAGTTGTTAGTTGTGTAGGTTTATACTCTAGGCACTATGAGCCCATGGCATTGACCTAGGTGCTTTGTTCGTTAGTTTATGTTTTCCTTTTGGGTTGATCTCACTTGTCTACCCAGAAGTTGTTGTTACATGGTGTAGGTCCAAAGGTGCAAGAAACTAGTGGAAAGGATAGGATCCTCGGTGTAGTGTACAATGCACCGATATCCTTTCTACTGGAAGAATGCATTATGGACAATTGTGTAGTGTGTGAATTTGGTGTGTTGTGTGTGTGGTGGATGACAACCAGTTTTTTTGTTATTTCTGCCCCTTGCATGTCTTGTTGATGAATGCTTTGTGAGGGTTAGTTAGGCCGTGAACCTACCAAGAAGTGTGTTTTTATTGGTCTCCTTCTTGATGCATGGCTCTTTTGTTGTGTAAAGGGATGTGACCCTTGAGTGGTTCTTGAGTGTGGTTGTAGTGTGTTTGTTGGGTGTGTTCCAAGTACTTGTTGGGGTGAGATAGTCATAGGACCTCTTTCCTTGAGTGCCTTAGTATGGTGTTTTAGAGGGTTGAGTTTTCCAACCTTGTCTTGTGTTGTGGAGGAATGATGCTTATGTTCTTGGAAGCTCTGTTTGACCTTGAGGGTGCCAAGGAGTTCCTTGGGTGTATATTCTCTTTTGGAGTCTTGTTGTTTTTCTTCACCATGCAAGTATCTGATGCATGTTTTCTTGTGCTTTACCTCATTGTGCAAGTGACTGCCTGATTGACCCTATGTGGTTTTGGAGTTGTTTTTGCATGTTATATTGTTTTGAAAGTATGAAATATGGTAATAGAAAATGAATGATCATGTTGTTAGTTCATAGAGATTTGTGCATGCTCTCATATGATTGATGCATTGTGTGAAAGTGAATGTGTGATGATGAAACCATGATGGCATTCGTGTCTATGTTAGAACTGTAAATATCTCTTGTCTTCTCTCTCTTCCCTTTGGTTTAACGAAGATGCCTGTCTTGGAGTGTGTGGTGTATTGAAATCCATGGTATGTTGTATCTTATGAGAAAATTCTTATGTATTCATGAAGGTTTGTTTTATTAGATCAAACCTTGGGTAAAAGACCTAAGTCCCCAAGTTGCATTCATAATCATGGAAAATGTATAATATGAATAGAAAATCGTTTGCAGTAAGTAAAAGTTTAGAGAAAAGGGATTAGGGAAACCATTGCATGTTAATGATAATTGTATAATAGGCGCATCTTGTTGGTGAGGCCTATAGTCCCCAACTTTATTGTTGAGTCTTAAGAAATCATGTAGGTGTTAAATTATTGTACCTTGATACAAAATAAAAAATATTAAATGAATGTTGAAGAGATAATGTTGCATACCTTGTCTTGAGTAAACATTGTAATATTATCACTCTATGTGGGGCCTTGTGATGAGTCTCGGTGATGTGTATTGGTGCATATGTGTATTAAGTATGTTAATCCATGGATATGTGTTTTGGAGATGTGGTTGGTGGTTGCTTCACCATGTTGATTTGTATAGATTGACAGTGTGCTTGGTTGGGTTGATTATAGCATGGGTTGTTGTTGTTTTTATGTTGAGATATGGAGTGGTTCAGTTTTAGAACCATTGATTATGTGTGTTTTTATTGAGTTTGTACTAGGGGTATTTGCAGGCTTCCAGGAGTAAGCCTGACCCTAGGGGGGAGGATGTAACACCCCTCCATTTTGTGCTCGGTTGATCAGACAATATTTTTCTATGTTATGCCTTGTTTCTGTTAACACTTGAATCAAGGTGCTTGGTTGCTAATTGATCGCTGACTGTTAAGCGATGTGAATGTCCTATTTTGATATGATGGTATTCTACTCCGACATTATCATTAAGGCATGCTTTGGATTAGCTTAGCAAATATTTGAAATTAACGATGCTTTATGCTTTTGATTATATTATTGATGTTAGATTCGTTAGTTAGTAATATTGTATTGGTGAAAGGGACGAGATTACATCACTCGCATGTGAGCGCATGTGATTTTGCAATTTCCCCTTCATGGTGTGTCTACTATGTTATATGCATGTTTGACTATCATTTTGTTTGGAGGACTGCAGGTACAGGACATTGACTCCACCTGGTTTCACAGGTCTGAGCGTGTCCATTGACCAACGGTAATCGAATGGGAGATAGTAGCTAGGTTTTTTGTGCCAAGTCATCCCCCCTTGGTCATGGTGTGTCGTCGGGTTGTAGTCGGGTGTAGTTGTTATATGTTGTCCCTTTCACCTTGGTTTATTTAAATTCAAGATATAAAAGTAAATAAATGGCTTTTGTAGTTAAGTTGTTTAAATAAATCTGGCTATATTGTTAAAAATGTTATTTAATTTATTAAATAATTTAATGTAATTAATAAAATAATTTAATCTCGGATTAGATTTATTTTATTGATTAATTAAATTAATTGTGTTGAATTGATTAAGTTATTCTTTTGAATTAAAAGTTTTAGTTTATTTTTGGAAAGAAAGTTTTAAAAGTTTAAATTCTTTTGTTTGAAAAGAAAATTTTAAATGTAGTAAATTCTATTTGGAAATTGGAATTTTGTTTTAAGTTATTTAAAATTCAAATATCTTCAAAAATGCAGTAACTTTGGGTGGAAAAGATATTTTAGAAGAGTTGACTCAATTTGGGGAGGATTTGGAGAAGCCATGAAATTTCATTTTTTGAATTTGAATTTGAGTTTGGGGGAGATAATGTATTTCATTTGGGTTTTATTTTCTCTTCTTGTTTTTTTTTTTTGGATGGAGAGATTTGGTTGCTAAAAGAAAAGAGGGTTTTGGGTTTTGGATTCAACCTTGGTTTGAAGGTGGAGATCTTGGGATGAAATGGTGGAGGAGTGGAATCTGCAAAGGAACTCAACATCAATTTGTTCTTCAAGTTCATGATCACAAGTTTTATTGTTTTGAAGTTTTGAGATTTTGGTTTCAATTTGAATGCAAGTTTAGAAAACAAATCTGGAAACCTCTTTGAAATCATGGAAGAAGAGAAAACAAAGATAGATTCTTGCAATAGAAAAGAAATGGAAAAGAAAACAAGGAAAGAATCAAACAATAAAAATAAAAAAGGAACAAAAAAAAGAGCTTGAAAAATCTCTGTTTGAAGTTGGAAAACCTTCAGAAATTTGTGCACAAGAAATTGTGATTAAATATTTTCTTCTATTGTGTTTTTGAAGATAGAAATTTCTCTATTTGACTGTTGATAAACAAAATTACATATATATATATGTACATTTTATATATTTATTTTCTTATTATTGGGTATTCTGGAAAAAAACACAGAACAGGGGTTTTCGTTTTTTGTTTTTCGTGATTTTTTAAATTAAAAAATATATATATATATATATAAATGGAAGCTTGTTGGGGGGGGCGGTAGCGATGGCTACCCCAGCCAATCCCCAAGGGGGAGGTCGCTGCTGTGGCAGCGCTCCCCACAGTCTGTGGGGGAGGCACTGCCACAGGCAGTGCTGCCTCCAACAGGGGAGGCTGGGCGTAGCCAGGGCTACGTCCCCTCCTTTGTTAGGGGTCTTCCCTAATTTCATTTTATTCGCTTTTTTGTTTTTCATTATATATTTTAAATATATATATTATATATTTTATAATATATATAGGTTTTTAATATATATATATATTATATGTTATATAAAAATATATATATATATTTATAATTATAATATGTTATTTTATTATTATTATTTAATATATATAATATATGTATTGTATATTATATATTTTAAATAATTGGAATACATTTAAAATATTGTTTTGAAATTTAAATGGTGGAAATTTAAATTTAAATAATAAATATATATTGAATATATATTTATGTTTAAATATAATTATTTTAAGTTGGGTATTTTACTATGATGAATGCGAAAATGGATTTTAGAATAAAATGCTTTATTTAAAAATAAAAAATAAAAAAATTCTTTGATCATTATGAATAAATTG
The DNA here is from genome assembly GCA_007258455.2 of Sequoia sempervirens. Lineage (NCBI taxonomy): Eukaryota > Viridiplantae > Streptophyta > Pinopsida > Cupressales > Cupressaceae > Sequoia > Sequoia sempervirens. The sequence continues at coordinate 98,993 of VDFB02267320.1, forward strand.
AGAAAATGGAATAAACTTATTAGTTATAATATTTCGTAAGTTACCAATGAAATTTGATTGATTTTCGAGTATGCGCAATTATTGTTAATTATTTAATTGATTACTTGCACTATGCCATTGCTTTGCTTGGATTTAGAATATCATAATGATGGGTTATTGAATCACCTGAGATGCTTCCTAAGTAATGTTTAAAGTTAAAGCTTTTATATTAAATTTAATTATTTGGAATTGGAATCTCTTAAATAATATTTATCTTTATCAGATTTGAATAAAGAATAATATTTTAGTATTATGGAACATGTGGAAATTAATTAGTATAATTGTGTTTGAGTTGGAAGGTGTATGCAAGTTTCAATTTTAGAATTAGTGCTATTGTACCTTGGGAATTAAGGTTAGTGCAATGATTAAATATTGGTTAAGGGTTAGGGACTGTAATTGAAATGAATATGGTTAATGTGTTTACAATGACTTGTTTGATTTGATGGAATTTTGAAGTTCTTGTAAAGGATATGTTAAATGTCAGGATTATGTACGTGGGTAAGTCATATGGATTATAATTAGAAGCAATATTGATGATATTAGAGTAAAGAAAAGGTTTATTTTATTACGTTGTTGGTATAATGAGTAGAATGTTATTTAAAAGTTCTTGTATTCCATTGCCTTAAATGATAAATGGGGAATGTTGTTTGTAAACCAGATTGCAAGGAATAGATAAGGTTCATAAAAATTTATATTGTTTAGAAATTATATGAATAGTTAATGGATTAAGTATATGATGTATATGTGTACTTTGGTTCCTGTTTTATGAGAAAAGATTGTTATGTCAAAATACATTACTAGTTATTTAAAGAATGTGTATCTTTATGATTGTTGGATTAAGCGGTTTCATATTGGTATAGTATGGGCAATAATGTTATGATTGTAAATTTATGAGAGTACTTTGGTAGTTCTGAGTTTTGCTTCCAGAGGCTAGGGAACTCTTTGATTAAGTTGTTTGTTCGATTTGGAGTGATTTAATTATGTAAGTCTTCCAGATGGGGTTTCATTTATTTTTATGGGTTTTCATTATGTAGTCAACCATTGTATTGCCTTGGGTAGGGCGTTTGGTTGTATCTTGTGGTTTTACCTAGTTTTCACGAACAAGGATAGTTTGTGCCTCCTTTGTATTAGGAGTGGTTTATGTGGGTTGTACCTCATTTGGAAGGAGTGGATTTGTGTTTTGTTGCCTCCAACATTTGGAGAGGGTTTGATTTTTGTTGCCTCCTGTGTTTGGAGTGGATTTTCTTTATATGTTCCTCCTAGAGTTGGAGAGGATTTATCTTGTTGGTTTGCACTTGGTATTTCCTTGGTGATTGGTTGGTTTGGTATGTTGTCAAGTAGAAGAGTGGCTTTTGTTAGGGGCCAGAGCCCAAAGAGGTAAACTGGGAAACCTTCCGAAGTGGTTTAATCAAGTGATAACTAAATCAATGTACTTAGAAGTTAGGTAGTTTTTTCACATTAATTAAGATAATTGAGCCTCGCTCATGGATGCAAGGGCTTGTATAGACTTGGGATGAGTCGGGAAGGCCTGGAATGGCAAGGTCATCTATCTTGTCTTTACGAGAGGTATTTGATTCCGCATGAGTGAGTATGGGTGCCGGGATTCGGTAGAGGCCACCAGGACAACCCATAGTGGGGGTCGGAGCCTAGGAAGATTCCCATAGGAGATCCCATGATGAGCTATGTGCTGACACTCTTTCTACGACAATAGTTGGTATCTGGTTTTATGGGTTTGGTCTTCTTATCATACTCGATCTGTTTTATTTCTTGAAGCAATGTGACCTATGTCAGTGTTGATGGAGTTGTACTTGTGTTATACTTATGGTTGTATTGTTCAAGTGATTGGTTGTGCCAGTATGAGTTAGCCTATGTCTAGAGATTGATGGTCTTGTATAGGATTCCTTGTTACTATCTCCTAGCACAGGGGGTGAGCCTTCAGGTATCACATGGTTGGGTGGAACGTGCACCTTAATCCGTTGGGTCATCTTCTTGCTCACGTGGATGAGATTTCCAGTTGGAGAGCTCGTGGGATCCTGTACCTTCATGCTTTATTCTCTTCAGTTATTATTGTAATTTTATTACCCCTCATTGTATCGAGGTGGAGTATGTAATTTGTAACCTTGTTTGTTGGATTTACCTCATTCGGGGAATGAGTGTTGTAATCATATTGTAATTCATATTATTGGGATCATGTGGTATTTCTTATGCCTTGACGTATTTTTTATCATGTATGGAATGTATGAGTATTTAATTTATTAAGTATTTAAATGTTATGTTTTTTAATTCATTTTTCTTGATTGGGTTTTAAGTAATCTAAGTCTTGTAACCTTAGAGGTTGTTGGCAATGGATAGCAATCTTGCATGTTATTTGTACTTAAACAAAAAAAATTAGTACGTTTGAGTAGTAAATTGTAACTTCCTCTAGGGTCGCGTGGCGGGGCATTACATTGGCACATTGTCATACATGCATCATAATGCAACCAAAGCACCAATAACTGGCATGTTGAGGAATACCATCTCACAACATGCAAGTGGTCCAAATAACCAATACAATGCAAGCATATCAGTCACAACCAAGACTATCAATAAAAATAGTGATGTTATGTTAGATTAATCATGCATTAGCTAATAATTAATTAATGTTTTATTAATTATTAAGCTAATTTCACTTCATGCACTTAAGCTAAACTTAAGGATGTTTTTTTGTTAACTAGAGTGAGCTATTATTAAATCATTATGTTTCATCACATAGGATGATGGCACTTGTCATGATCTAATCCCTTATCATTTAGGGTTTTCTCTTATAAGCACTCTCCTTCATTATATTATCTCTCTTGAGGTTCAAGCAAGCTTTTCATTTTGTAACTTCTTGTTGGGGAAATATCAAATTCTTGTTTACAACTCTTATGTGTGGAAGGTGCTCTCATTTGTTGTTTGATCTTGTATTTTGTGTTATTCACAATTCTAAGATGGTATCAAAGTGTGGATTCAACAAAAACCTTCTTAATTTTTTAGGGATTTAGTCAACTAGGGTTATAATGGCTTAAAATTTGGAATCTTTGTATTTTTATATATTTTAGAGCTGGACAATTTTTTGCTACATTTTGACACAAAAAGGACCTCACCATTGTGTTGAGGAGGCCAAATAGACAAATTTTGACTATAAATTCATCCTATTTCAGTGTCAAGAGCTTTTGAGGAAAATTTGTTTTATCTAGGAGGTCACATGGCCCCCTAGATGTTGTACTGTATGGTGGGTTTTTAAAAAATAATCAAAATTTTATTTTTATTTTTAAAAAGAGTGCTAAATATAGCACTAGCACTATTTATAATGTTGGCCCACATGGCTAACCACCCACCAACGACCTTCCAAACCACCAATTTTTTAAATCAGAGGTCAGTAGCTATTCATACCGCCCTAAAACTTTTCTAACGTAGGAAAACAATTCATGGCAGACAGTATGATTTCTAGAAGTGGTGAATCTTTTTTTGGGGGAAGGAGTCTTTGGGAATATTCTAGCATTTTTCTTATTTTGCAAGGGGTCATATTTTTTCTACTCACAAACATAATATTTGCATAATATTCTACTGATGTCAGTATGACATCATCTTGATGTCAACACGATTTCATCCTAACATCATTAGTATAGACGGCCTAAGGCCCCTCTCCAAGGCCCCTTTGTACCCTAAGAGAGAAGCTTTTTTTTTTATTTTGGCCATAACTTGGGTGTATCATATTGAAATTGGGCGAATGAGATATCATCAGAAATTTGGTTCTATGAACTTTCCAATGGTGTAGGTCTCATCACCATTTTTTTCTTTTAGTACATTCTACAATCTTTCAAATTATGTGTTTTTTTTCACTCATGAGCTAACAAATTTTGACCAACTTCTTTGTTTTTCACAATTCTAGTGGTGTTGGAAAGGTATTTCAAAACTTTTCATTGCTATCCATGTATTTTTTCTAGATTTTTTTCCAAGTAAATTTTATTTGGTTTTATTTGTTTTCACATTTTGGAGATTTACTTGAACATTTAGCTCTTGGAAACTTTTTTTTGCGTGGGATGACTTGTTTTATGCTTTTATACATGTATTTCTAGCTTTCTATCCTATCTGGGTATTTGAGCATCTTTTTCATGCAATTTATCTCTTATAGATGCACTAAGATAAAGTGCCACTATTGTACTTACTTTTGGGGATTTCATAGATCTTGTTGTGCCTTTTGTACTCACACTATGTTATAAAGTGCCATGGGGAGGTTGTTTAGGCCTTTTTTTTTACATCACACATTTGTCAAGTGAGTGTTCCTTCCATGAAAACATCAAAACCCATGATTCTTGTCTCATGCATGTGTGACTTATTTGCACACCCTTTTTTAGTTGTAGGTACTTTCATGTCCACATTCAGATGTTCTTTATTCTCCTACATGAACTTCTTAGTGACACATAGTTTCAATGGAATTATCTTGGCTCTCCATTTTTTGCATTATTGGGGAGGGATTCTACTGTTGGTGTTAATGCTTCATTGGTTTCATTTTTGGAGTGATCTATGTATCTATTTCTTGCTCCTATGTACTAGGAAGATGTAGCGGTTGGTTACCCATGCATTTTGGTGAGATGAAGCATTTACCATATGGACACTCTTGGATTCCTATTTTTGGAGGAGACCTCCTTTTTTCACTTGATCAATTCTTTAGACTATTAGTACCTATATTTTTGACTTGCATCTTGCATGGTTGAGTAGTGTCATTGGGGTCACTCGTGTAGATTCATATGCCATTTGCATCTTCAAATTTTTGATGTTTTCCTTTATTTTATTTTATTTGAGTAGTGTCGTTGGGGGACTCATACATATTCTTGTCTTCTCAATCTTGATCATCATCTATTTCAAAGGAGGTTCTTCATTTCAACACTATAGTAGTCATCATTTGACATTTATCTATAGCTTCTTCATGCTTCAATGATGTTCTTCATGTTCCTATTCTTTTTGGTACATTGTTTTGGAGGCTTCTTAATCCTTCATTTGCCTTTCTTTTTTTTGGAGAGGAGATTTTCGCATGAGGTTTTCTCCATTTCTCTAATTGTGAGAGATTATATTGTTTGTAAATGGGTACCTCATTAGGCCTTGTTTTCCAAGACCCATCCATGCACTTTACTTTTTATGCATTCACTTTTTAGGGTTTTTAGCTACTCACTAAGTTTTCACTTAAGTGGGGTGTTAGAGTAATCATGCATTAGATAATAATTAATTAATATTTAATTAATTATTAAGCTAATTTCACTTCATGCACTTAAGCTAAACTTAGGAGTGATTTTTCTCTTAACTAGAGTGAGCTATTATTAGTTCTTTTGTCTCATCACATAGGATGACGAAACTTGTCATGATCTAATCCCTTTATATTTTAGTGTTTTCTCTTATAATCACTCTCCTTCATTCTATTATATTGCTTGAGTTTCAAGCAATCTTTTCATTCTGTAACTTCTTTCTTGTTGAGGAAATAGAAAATTCTTGTTTGTAACTCTTGTGCATTTGTTTGCTATTTGATCTTGCATCTTGTATTATTCACAATTCTAAAAATTTGAAACATCAATAAACACTCAATATAGCAAGCACAAGAACAACCTATGCATCCCCTAATTAATTGTCTAAAAATCATTTTGAAACCAAGATGTCTTGAGGTACCAAATGGGTGGGTATTATGAATTATTCATAATATTTCTTTGTTCACGATAGATCAATATTTATATCATATATATGCTCAATATGGATACATATATGCATTCCTATGGATTGGAAATATAGATTCCCTAGAGTTTATTCTTTGTGAGATTACGGTGATGATAGAAGTAGATAGGGAAATCAAGGGTCTTGATGGTGCAATATAGAAGAGCATGATCAAATATGTACATTATGCATCTTCTACAAGGGTAAATCCCTTTAAGACTCTTCCATTTATATCCAATTTCAAATAGTTTTGAGTTTTTTCTTAGTTATAGAGCAATTGATGATGAACTAAAATATTTCATGAACTCCTGAACTAGCAATAGTGGCTTGTCAACTCTTGTGGTGGGGGACAGTGATGTTAGATAAAATTATCAAATACACAGGTTTTTATAGGATTGAGAATGCTTCAAAGTATGGATCTTAAAAATGTAGTGTGGTGAGTTCTTCATCTAGCCAGGAATGTAACTCCAATAAAATATGCAATAAGGTTACCAATATGGATAATGATAAGGATTTTTTAAGTGATTCCTTGAGAAATGGATTTAAGAGAAAAATTTCTAGTATCTAGTGGCTTCTCAACTCAATAGTACTCAATGTTGATCTACAAATAGGCCATCCACTCAATCTAGAATATGTTCACCCTCTATCCATGGGGTTGAGAGAAGTACCTTGAATACTCTAGGCTTAGAATTCAATACCAAAATTATCTCTTACATTTCAAAAATTATGAATTTAGATATTGTTGTGCATAAGGGATATATGCTTGATCGTGCATTTATTTATAAATTCAAAATATTTTTTTGAAATTAATAAACCTCTATGATTGGGTGTCTAGGTACTAATAGTATCTCTTAGAGGGTGAAGTTTCCATATACCCTTGTTCTCAATAGTTTTCATATCCTTAGTTTGATTTTATAAAAGATAGGGAACATGTGTTGAGGTCAAACCCATGGGATCTCAAGAATAATGTTTTTTGCATTCAATCTTGGTTTCTTTTCTTTGATTGTTTTCATATCCTTAGTTTGCTTTAACAAAAGCTAAGGAATATATGTGTTGATGTCAAACCCATGGGATCTCAAGAATAATATTTTTTGCATGCAATATTGATCTCTTTTATTTGGCTTCTATTAGGACTCAACCTAAAAATGTAATAATTTATTTAAGTCCCAACCACCTTATGCATAAAATATCATTATACTTATCATTTATAAGTGCTATGAGAAATATTTAAATGGTTCTTCCCTTAGTCAAATTAAAAAAAAAATGTTTTTTATTATCCCCCATATTTCTATCAGATGTTGGAAGTTACAAAATGCTTTAGAAGTTCAAATTCTAGGGCATTTTTTTATCATTTCCTATAATTTTGGTGAAGTTGCAAAGTTTTAATGGAGTGTTGAAATTATTTTAGTCATTCAACCTCATGTCCTAAGTGTCATTCCCACACGAAATTTTTACTGATTTCATTGGACAATTTTATATTTTTTCATCTATTTGTAGGTTTTCAACAAATGTTTATAGTTCAACTTCTTTATCCTAACTTTTCATCATTTTCCACATCCTTGCATTCTCTTGTTCCTAGTTCTTGGTAAAACTTCATGTTCTTTGTGAACTTGTGAGGTTTATTCAAAATTCTTATTCCCTTCTTCCCCCTAACCTATAGTATTTATCTACTCTCAATTCTCACAATCTTTAATCCCTTCCTTATTTCCCTATTATAAAATTGTGGGTTTCCAATGGAATTATTTTACTTTCCCTCAACCTCTAGATATCCAATCCTCTAGTTCCTTTCTCATTTATTTCATTCCTTTCAATTTCATTTTTTTGTATGATCTTGTTTCACTTTCAAACCTTTGATCTTCCTATATTTTACCTCCACTTCCCTTTGCTAGTTTACATATTTTTCTCACAACATTTCCAACTTCTTGTGTGGATTTTTTGATAAAATTCTTCCATATTCTCTTCCCCTCTTGGTCTCTTGACCTCCTAGCCTCCATTGTATTACTACCTTCTATCCCTTTAACTTTTTCTCTCTTTTGTAGACATGTTATTTCATCTAGACTTCATGTGTTTCATCTTTCTACTTTCATATTTCTTGTCCTTCCATATTTTTGAATTCTCTTTGATCATTTTCTTGTAGACTTCTAATGGAGTTCTTGAATACCATTTCAAAGTATCATTCTAAGTTTCACTTTTGAACTACATAAATTTGCAATAATATCCTACATTTCTCTAAAAGTGTTTCCTTCACTCAATTATTTATTTTATGGAGTCCCAATGGACTTTCAAACTCCATCATAATGTCTTCTCCTAACCTTTGGTCTTGAAGGATAACCATGTACCTCCTAACATAACCTCCTACCCTACATCATATTATTGTGTTTACTATTGTTTCCCTTTGTCACTAACCAAATATTCTCAGGATGTTGTTAATTACCCAATTTGGCCCCTGTAACTGTCCAACTAGATTTTTCCTACCTAAAAGCTATTGTCCATCTTGAGGATACATATCTGCTTTCAATTTCAATGGTGTATGATGAATAGGTAAATTTTTTAACGAATTTGATGATTGAGTTCCAACTACCTATAACACCCCGTCGCGTAAACCCCAAAGAACAACTAAAAATGCAAGAATTTTTTTAAAAAAAAACATAAAGAATAAACACTAAGTTTACTAATGCAACTAACATAACTAATGATTACAAGTTAAACACCTCAGTCCCTTGGGGAACACGAGGTGACATTACATAATCTATTCAATAACAAAGTTGATAAAAGTAATTACCAATTCTACTAACGTAACCCAATCATTCACATATCTTCATCTAAACATTTATTAGAGATAAGCAATAAGACAAGAATTAACCATATAAAAAACCATACATGTATTCGTAACAAATTTAAATATAAAGAACATATATTCTCAAATATAACACAACCTTAACAATATTAACAATTATGATTCAAGAATGAATTAAATAATGTGATTATTCATTACGTTAATCTACAAGTACATCTCATTGAGAAATTACTCAAGATTACATCATAAGTCTACCCAATACATGGGAGAGTAACATATCAATACACAAAGTATGACAAAAGTACAAGTATACATCTGGAAACATATAAACTCTCGATCAAGTTGTCTCTGCAAAACTCTGCAATGAAAGGTACTACTACAAGATAGGAAACCCAACAGGGTGCGTAGCACGTTCCACCCAACCACCCCTGTGCTAGGAGTAAATAGGGAAGGGTCCCTGTCCAAGAACGTCTAAACAAATACACAAGACTAAACTCCAAGCATGGAAAGCTAAAACACTCATAAAGGGAAACATAACATCAAAAGACCTCTTCCAAAGGTTAACAACAAAACATCACAAGGGAAAGCTAGAGGAGAGTGTCATCGCACAGTCCTATATGGGTTATCCTGACTACCTATCTCTAGGTGTCGGCCCCCATCTATGGTTATCCTGAAAGCCTCTCTAGGCGCTGACCCCATAGAGTGACTCATGTAGAACTATTAACCTCTCATGGAGATGAGGCAACGATCTTGCCAACCACGACCTTCTCGACCCACCTTTAGTTTGCAAAAGCACTAACAGGTGGATGAGGTATCCACAATTATCTTGTTAATGTTTAACTACCCACCCCCTAATTAATTAATTATGTTATCACTTATTACTCAAACTCTAACGTGGGTTATCCTGCCAGCTCCTTTGTGCGTCGATGCCCACGTAGAGCCACTCTCCCTAGAAACCCAAAACATAACAAAAAATTCCAAGCGGTTGTACTCACAAGTACTCTAAAACACAAAATAGAACAACTGCGAGGCAAAACCATCCCGCCAAAAGTCACATGAATCAACTCCCATAAAAATGGGTACAACCCAAGTGTAAACTTAAAATCACAACTATAGTCAAAATAGAGACAAGTAATATATTAAAAGGTCACATAATAAACCACCATTTTCCATGCCTCTGGAAGTTTTTAAACAATAACCTTAACTCTTATAGAAAGGTCGACTAACTTAAGGGTTCCCCACAAGTTAAAATTCCAACTCAAGGAAACCAACAAAGAACTCAAAGAAAATCAAAGAACTAAATAATTATTCAACATCAAAATTTTGTTTAAGAATGCAAATTTACTATACTTAACAATCACATTTTAAGATAACTCTACATGAAATCCATCATGGAAATTAAACTATCAGTTAACTCAAACTATTTCATTTATTAAAATCACTCGATTTAATTTGATAAAATATTTTCTTTCATTTGGTCCAATAACAACATGAAATCATTATAAATAACCTATGTAATATTTTTCTATAATTTTGGCCAAGTGTATATATATATTACATTTATTATCACAATTTAAATTATCATTATAAAATTAATAATAATATAATCCATTGTAAATTTACGCACTCACTCATATATATGAATATATATATATATATACACACACACACACATATATATTAATATATATATACATATATTTATATATTTTATATATATTATAAAAAAACAAATTAAATAATTTTAAATTTAATAAAATAATTTTTTATTTAGTAAAGCTGCAGGGGAAGAGACTGCGGACCCTTCCACCTCATGGGAAGGCTGCAACCTCACCCGTGGCTGCGTCCCCCACAGGGGAAGGCCGCAACCAGAGCTTAAACTTGACAGTCGACCTTGCCTGTCAACAAATTTTGTAATGACGGTTAGCTATTCAAAGGTGCCCTTAAAACATTATGATATACCTTAGTGTAAGTAAAATTATATATAAATCATATATATATATCATTATGATTCTATATAAATTTTGACAGTCTATCCAAAATCTCTCCTTTCATCTAATACAATCTTCTTAAAATTTTGATTGTATTTTACGGCAAAAATCTCTAAATACAGTCATACGGCCATCAAATTTAAGCCCTGGCTGCAACCCCACCTGTGGCTGCGTCCAACAGCCATAGGCTGCTAAACACCACCATGGGTGGTTGCATCCCCCAAATAAAAACATAATTTTTTTAAAAATAAAACTGCGATTTAATAAAATATCGCCATATAGAAATTATTGACGAATTTCCCTAAAACACAATAAAATTTCAACAATATGATTTATATGATATATACAGAAGTGTATATATATATATTGTATATGTATATGTATGTATATACATTTATACACACACACACACACACACACACACACACACATATATATATATCATTGAATACAACAGTTGGGCAAATTTTACAAATCTTTTCCACAGGAAAAGATTTAATCAAATAGTACAGAGGTTTTAATTTCACAATTTTGACAGAGGTTTTCAATTCAATCCAATTTCTTAGAATATTTTCTACAGGAACGAGTTTAGAAAAATTCTTACAGAGGCTTCCATTTTCAAGTTTAACCAGAAGATTCATCTGCAACCTACAGAGGTTTTCTATTGTTTTCTTTAGTAGTTTCCCTATTATTTAACAATAATTTTTCTATGAGGCTCTCCGATTTTACTATAAAGATTTCTACAGAGGCAACAAAATAATTACGACAAAACTTCAACAGCCGGCAACAAATTTTTTTTACAGAAGAACTTTTAATAAACTTTTCTACAAAATAAAATTTGTATAGACAATCTTTTTAAAACAATAAAATAATGAAACAAACAATAAAGGAACCTGTTTTCCTAAAGCTTGAAAGAACGAGGGTTGGAGCAAAGCTTCGCTTTCATAATTCTACTTATTAAACCTTTCCAGAATCTTCACCTCCAAAAATATGAGCCCAAAATATATGTTGAAAACCTCCTCAAAATTTAACCAGAAACCCCCAAAACCCAAAAACTATTCTAGAACCAATTTCTTTCCATGAAGAAACTTTCTGCCATTCACAGCATGCCAATATTCTCTCTGAGAATATTTTTATACAAGAATTTTTATTAATTTCCCACTCACTCCCATAAACACTCTAATTATAATTTAACTAATTAATTTTTTTTAAATTATTTTCTTTTGATAATAATAAAGCATTATATGCTATTTAATTAATTTAAAAATTCAAGAATTAATACCACTTACCTTATACAAATTTAAAATTCTAATTTACATCAAAGTACCTAGTATTTTTATTTAAACTATTCACTCAATCAAGAACATTTATCAATTAACTTAACTATAATTATCTACAAATAACTATATCAATTAAATAACATTAATTAATCACACATAAAATAAAGATTAATTAAATAACAAACATTTACATATTAAAATAAATAATCAACACTAACCCAAACTTAAACAAAGACGAGGTTGAGACAAAGAAACCATTGGACTCACAACAAGGTGACGAACTTGGGACGGGGACACTTCCTTATCAACTCCCTTTTCAACATCATACCCGTTGGGTTTATGGGACACGCTCAAACCTATCAAACAGGTGGAGTTGGTGCCCAGTACCTGCATCCTGCATAGAAACAAACGTCAAGTAGCATGTAAATCTCCATTGCAGACACACCATGAAAGGTAATCGCGGGGTAGCAGGGCACTTGCAAGCAAGTGATGCCACTCCGTCCTCTCACCAAGACTCGCTAGCAAACACATAAGAAACCATAGCAACATAGAATCACAACATCACCACTTATATTATTAAAGAAAACCATAACATAACCAAATAACATAATCACCGTGTAATGTATCATCAAGCATCATAAGTAATGTCAAGTGCAACAAACCAACCAAACTAAGAATCCACACACAACCAATCCAGTGAACTAATCACCATCTCAAACCAAGTACAAAATCAACACAAAAGAGTATCAACAACATGAGTGGTATCACACTACCAATGATATTCATACAATCTCTAAAAAAATCATTCTATAAACTTCATGGAATTTCACTTTTCTCTCATGCCACATTTATGACCTCCTGTGAGGAACTAAGTGACCAAACAAAATGGTACATATACAAGTGCATTTTCTAGATAAATAGGTGGCAATTTTCTAATTGTACAAGATTATAATTTCCAAAGATCATTTATGGTTTCAACTCCTACTATTCTAGTCACCTACCTAAAGAATCACATTTTGTAAATCACAAGGAGATTTTTGTATTATAAATGATATCAATTACCAAATGTCTCCATGACCATTTATAAATCTTCAAGGGAAATTTTATGTGATGAAATATGATGGAATTATATATTAGTGTTTCCTCTTGCCACATTTTTCGTTATTATCCTAATAAAGATTAGATGATTTTTGTAGTATTTTAATTAATTGAAAGATTTATAATTATCTCTTCTTTATCTCATATAGATTTTAACAATTCAAATATGGATTCTCAAGTATGTTTAATTATTTGATATCATATATTTAGCATGTGTATATACATAGCTCATGCTATGTTATGATCTCAAATTGACGCTTCTCTTGGTAAAATATGACTACATAACCCACTAAATTAGGCACCAATCCTAAAATTTTAAGGTTAGCCAAAATCTCACAATGATAAATATATTTCACTAATAGTTTAGGATTATGTTAGTTCATGATATATTCATTCATCTAAAAAAGCATCTATAGCAAACCACAATATTTCTTCTCGTATAGAACCATATTTTTGTATTATTTCATCATACATTTGTGCAATGATAATTTTCATATCAACTTAAAAGAGGTTTTATGTGTAGTACATTGGTATTCAATTTAGTTACAACCTTTGAGAATAAATACACATTAGATAATACTATAGCATGTAATATTTTAAGTTTGTTATCTTCAATTTTGATTAATACTATTAAGGATACCTTTAGGTATGTACTCTCCTAGGTCTAATTGAGCTCAAAGTGAATGAGATTGAATATCCACTCTCAATAATTAGCCTACACTCATTCACAATTTATTGATGGGCTAATTAATCCACCTTCAAGATAATATTTTCTTGGCACTAAAGCAAATTGATTCCTCTAGGAGTGTTCATAGTGATTCTAGGACTCAACATCCCCATAATGATTGTTTTTCTTCTATCCTCATCTAGGTTCAACTACCTTATTTACAATTCTAGTATTGGTGGTCTATTGATTTGATTTACATTGTGAATTCCTTTAGAAAGTTTATGTTATTTGTTAAAGAGATTGAAAACAAAGCCTACACAATCTATGCTCAGTTATTTGTGGAAATAGATCTTTATAAAGAACTCCCTAAAGAGATGTTCCTCAAGGTTGGAGATAGGTCTTTGAGACAACAAGTGGATTATGAGAAATTGAACTTTAGATTCAAAATATGTTTTAATCATGGACACAAAGTTTTATAACACGATAGGAAGGATTTTGTTGCATCCCCACCAATCATCTCCATGTTGAAGGCATGGTATGGAACCCCATATCTATATAAATTGATTGGACAAGAATTTGGGCATCCATAAAAGCATAAAGGATAGTAAAATTTCATCATTAAAAAAAGAAACTTAAAAAAAAAATCAATTGAACATATGGTTGACAAGTGAAACTCCATACTTTATGACCTATCTTGGCATCCTCCCTATCAACACCAAAATGAGAGATTTGAACAAGTTATGCAAGTCAACTAAGAATAAAGGATAAAATAATTTTGGAAAAGGAAGGAGGAGGGGATTTTAGGAAGGATGTAGAAGAGAATGTAGTAAAAAACAAATTAAAGGAGTAAAAAGTTCTAGTTAGAGGATATCAAAGAGAAAAACATAAGCAAGCAATATAAAAAATTAGCTTGAGAGGAGTTCCTTGACTTTGGAGTGAGGGGGGTGATATAGGATTCCAAGCATTAAAAAACTCTTCCATCACATAATATTACTCCCAACAAAAAAGAAAATGAGTGATTGGAAAAGGGTGAAACCATTGGAACCGTTCTGCAACACACATTTCGAAGATTTTTGATCCACATACATGTATTTTAGCTCACTATGCCCATTCACCAAGGTGTCTTAAGCAGCCCTCATTTATGTGGGATTTCAAGTCAATATTCTTGGCCACAACTATTGGTTTATTTAGGTGAATTAGAGGAGGTGAACTACTATTAATATTGTATCTACTTGAATAAATAAAAATATCTATGTTATAAAATAATTAAGACACGATTGTTGGGTTGTAGTTTCAGATTTTACATTACCTCAAACAAAAAACACCTCTATATATTGTATATGTTAAATATTTATCATTTTTATAAATCACATATACTCTAGATTAAGATGAAAAAACTAGGGCATTACTACTAGTTATATGAAATCATGATGGATCATAAACTCACTTATGCAAAGTCTTAAGACTTAGCTATATGATAAGTTTTGAGCTAATATTATATTCTTCTCTCAATTCATTACATGTATAAAATAAATTTTAGAGTACCAAATATTAATATCATCTCTATTTAGTTCACTAACCATTATAGTTTGTGTGATCTTACCTTGGCAAATGATTAGTGAAAAAAATAGTAATGGGAAGGATAACATTGTATGAGTTATTGTATGATATTCTTGTAAGTGAGATGGTTGAATAATATTGTTGATTATGTTTCTTGTGAAGCTACATGTTGATGCAGGAGCATCTTGGGATGTAGGGTCAATCCTGCATCACCTAAAAATATTTTAATTTTTTGTTAGTTTTATTTATTTTTTGTGTTTGCAAGGTTGTTGAATAAACTTTACAGTTAACAAGGAATCAAGAGTCACTATTGCAGTAAATACTTGGAGGTGAGCACCCCATTTCAAGATAGATTATTTTAATATATTTACGACATGGAATATTGTGTCATGAATATTTTCAAATCGGCAACCAATTTACAAGATAAGGCCAAAGGGGGTTACCAAATATTTTTAGTAAATGGAATATAGACAACCTTGTTATGACACAACATCAAATAAAGAGAATATTTTAATTAAAAAGTGGAGAGAATATTTAATTCAAAAATATTGGTTACTATTAATATATTTTCAATATTTAAAATTATTAAATTCAGTGGGAGTTACAAAGTGGGCACATGAAGCTATTATTGGGGGCATTTTTAGTAATTTGGATCCAAAAAGAGGGGGGAAAGTACTAGATTTTTTTTGGAAAACCAAGAGGGGTATTGTGCAGAAAAAAGGAAAGATATTAGAGTTATTTTACAAGCTTGGTTCATTCATGAATAAAAACTAAGAAGAAAAATGAAAGAAGATAGCTCTAGCAATGCATATTTGGCTCCAAAATGTAGCTTTTTAGGATATAGTTTGATGTTCTTTGTTGTTGAAATATTTCAAACTTTGTAATTCTTATATTCATATTGTAAAATATCCTATTTTTCTATAACAAGAGGTTTAAAAAGTTCATGTTGAAGAGAACAAGTTTCTACATCAAGAAGATCACCCAATTTGAAGGCTTTAGCTCCAGATTGCAGTGAAGTTGCATAATTGAGAATTTGTTGTCTCAATCTAGATGAGTGTTGTATAATACTCCTTGATTCTATAAAAATAGGTCTTGAGGGATTTTTTTATTGTACTTTCAGATTTGAAGTTATTTTTTTAATAAAATTTGAATCTATATTGTTTGTGCAATCTAATTTGTGTGGTTGTTAAGAATGCAGTTGTTGAATGAGTAAGATTTTGAGGAGAGTTGAGTGTTATTATTTACTGATTTGAATCATGTTTTATAGCCCTTAATTTTGTAGTAGAATTTGTAATCAAATTTTGAAAAGTTAATGAAGTTCCTTCATTTCAAATTTATGTGAAATTTACAGTTGTTGAGCATGTTTAATTTTGAGGGGGAGTACCCTTAATAGGAGATTTAATTTGTTGTTGTGAGAAAATGTGTGAGGGGAGTACCCTTGCATAAATTTGTATCAAATCATGTGTATGTGTGTGAGGGGATTACCCTTTCATCAACTGATATCAGAGCATGTGTGTTTGAGAGAGGGGAGTACCCTTGCATCACATGTGATCCAAGAGAATATTAGATATTTTACCCCTTCTACATAAAATGGTAATTTATTTATTTTATTTTATTAGATTTATTTACCTTAGGTAGGATAATAATATGAACCTAGAAATTTACTTTATCAAGGCTATAATTATAATGTCGATGTTCAATTATTTTCTCACTTATATGTTTATTTTCTTGATTCTTAGCATAATGAATTGATAATTAGTTTTTGTAGTGAAAGGAAAAATATCCATGTGTTATATTATGATAATATCTAGGATGTAATGGTTAGATTGATGGTATACAAGTGACCTTGTATTCAAATTCTTATGGTTTTGGATAATTATGTTTTCAATTAGTAAAATAGTAAATAGTATGGTTATTAGTTAAATGAGAATATAGTTAGTTATATGAGTAGATAGGATTAATTGTACCATCAAACTTTGGGTATTAATGTCTAGGCATTTTGTTTATGAATAAACTTGTTGACCATAATTATCTAGTACAATAGTGGTAAGTGCTCATGCTTCTAATTGTATCATTGATATGAAGTGTGTGGAATAAACTTATTGACCATCATTATCTAGTATAATAGTAGTATGTGCTCATGCTTTTAATAATATTATTGATATGAAGGGTAGGATTATGAAAGTCGCTTTTATTTGGAAAATACTATTTATATCATGGATTGTGATTGCTAACCATAATAGGCATAGAGGAATCTTTGGGTATTAAATTGTTATAGGGTAGCTTGTATTTGTTGGAATTTGGGAAGCCTTATGATGAATTTAACTCAATGTGAACCACTTATTAATTTTAGGCTTGATTCCCTTAGGATTTGTATCCTTCTAAAAAAATTGAACCAAGAACTGTTGATACCATCATTAGATAATAAATGGTGAACATATTCAACCATTAGGTTTATAGACCTTGCATCTGTATTGTTGTTATGTTTCGTTGCTTTCAATTTTTATGATGTTGGGTATTGAAATATGTGTCATGAATTATATGATAATGGTCACAATGTGTGTGGAAAAAAGATAACTTTTTGGGTAGGTAACCGACCTAGCATTTATGTTAATGAGGTGAACCTAAAAGGGTTTTAGTGTTTTTATGTTGAATTATGAATATAATGGTGGAAGGGTCTAAATATTTATCTTGGCTTCCTTTGTTGGAAGTCCTATAGTACTTATGTTTCTAAATTATAAACATAGATGGGTTATAACTTGTATTACTTACTTGACTCTATTTCTATAAATAATATTTTATTTTGATAGTTAAAAATTTTAGGAGAACTATATGGGAATTTGACCACATTTGGTAGTGGGTATATAGGAAGTCCTTGGGTGAATTATACCCCTCTGACTGAAGTCCATAAGGGAAGGTTTTGGGAATCACTCCAAGTTTTGGGTGTTCCTAAACTTGATTAAGCTTCCTTATTTAATATGCTTCAACTTGAGGAAAAATTTGCATAGAAGGTAGTGATCTCACATTCCAATTAATATGTCCCCACTACATATGTGTGACCTAGTGAAAGGAAATTGATCGTCATCAAGCCTATCTAATCTGAACTTTGTAATATTTAGATTTCCAAAATTTATTACAATATTGGATAAAAATTTGAAGTCATTGTTATCAAGGTCTATCTCAATGTGAATGTGTGAGAATTCCTTGAATTTACCTAAGATAAAATAATAAAATGTGAACACTATGGCATTATGTTTTGGATCATTAACAATAATAGGAGGCTATATGTTACCCTCTAGACCTAGTGAGGTATATTCTTCCCAAAATAAGGGTATGATATTTACTTGACAATGACATGACTATAGATAAGTTAACAAAATATTATAAATTTTAGTTAATGGTGATGCTTACTTAATCTATTAGGACTCCATGACCTATGAATAGCTCTTATTAAGCTGGGATGATATACTTTCTCTAAATATGTACCATATTTTATGTTGAGCTTAAAAAAAACTTTCTTATCAACACCTTTCCAACTATGGATAAATAGTAGTAAGTATTACTAAATATGAATAGATATTTTTCTTTTATATATGTTTGATGGATAAATGCATGATGATCCTTATGATTGGTAATATACAAAATGTTACATACTCATAAGTAGGATAATATTTAATATTACTATAATAATTTAATTTTTATCTATAAATAATGTGTTTATTGCTAGAAATTGAATTAAGTAAATGAACTTTGATTACTAATGAATAGTATTTTTTATGTTTGGTTTTTTATAATACCAATTAATGTTGTTTCAATACGATTCTTATATGTTTATAAAATTTGACCCAAGACCTATAGGACTTTGTGTATAAGTTTATGGATCACTTTATGTGGCATATAACTAGGTCAACTTGACCAATATTTTTGAATCCTAGTGATATCTTGATTAGGTGTATTAGGCTATAAGATTAACCCACATGATAAATTTGAGCCTAATACATGTGTTAATATTCATTTTTCACCAATATTGTGTAGGTGATAGATGGCAACGACTAGCCAAATTATCTTATGAATTAGTTAAATTTTACAAGACAAAGGTAAAGGAGGCCAAGGTCTGTCTGTGATTTGATGTAAGTGTATTCTATCTATCTAATATTATCAATATCGTGTAGGTGAAAGATGTCAAGATCTAACCACTACATCTTTAGTTCTAGTTGATTCTCACCAGTAGCATAGAGGTCATGGATGCTAGGAGCTACCTATGTTATAATAAAGCTTAGTAAAATATCACCATTACCATGTAGATGATAGATGTCAGGAGCTACCCCATACTAGGTTGGACCAAATTTCACTAATGGCATGGAGGTGATAAATGTTAGGATCCACTAACTTCAAAGGTTATGTGGGTTATGTAAAACTTATTATTATGACCTTATGTAATGTGTTTTATTATACATATACATTACCCATTGATGATTGCAAGTAGTATGAGATGACTACCCATCATCACTACTAGTGTAGAGAATCAAGGAGATGGATGGGAACCATAGTGTAGTATGTGATGCACTAACATTCATTTTACTAAGTAGAAGGCACTAAATGATGGTTGTTAGTGAACCAAGTAATAGAATATGCATGTATTGGTGTTGCATCCACTTCCTAAAGCTCATTGTTCACTATGTAGGTGTGATTCAATCATTGTGTGCTTATGTAAAAGGGTACAAGCACAAATTTGTGTGACACTTCAACCAACTAAATACTTTCGAGTGAAATTATTTTGCCTTAAATAGTTTCAAGAAAAATAGTTTCACTCAAAACAATGTGGCCTATATGTGACACATCTAATTTTGAGTGAGACCCTTTCACTTGAAACTATAAATATTTTTTTTCCATTAAATTTTTTAAATGTAATCCAATATACATGTAATTTTTCGGGTGAAAGAGTTTCGATTGAAAGTGTTTTAGGTGAAACCCTTTCAATCGAAACTATCTATGTGGCTTCCTATGTGACAAATTAACCCCTCTTTTGGGGGAAATTTTGAAAAAAAATCAATTTAATCTCTAAATTTCTCCAACCAAGACTAATTTCATGAAAATTTAAAAATATCCTTTTAGAGAGCTTAGAGTCTAGAATCCAAAAAAAAAATTGATTAGTTTTATTAGATTTTTTTAAAATTTATTGTAAGCATTTTTTTTTATAATTAAACATGAGGCTGATTAGAAATAAATTAAAACATATTTAAAATTTGAAAATTATATGGTGCACTAGAGGAAAGAATCCTCTTCAAAAGGGTATAATTTTTTAAATAATAAAAAAGTTAGACAAAAGTTGATATCCCATGAAAACTATGACATTCTAGTAAAGTTTCACTTTAAAATGTTATTACAAAAAAAAATTGATGATTTTTTTTTTCATGCATTAGATATTGAAGTTATCTATTTGGGGGAAAAAGTTAGAGAAAATAAAAAAATTCTTTGCTCCTTTTTTTGTGACATCCCATCAATCTCACCTTTTTTTTTTGAATTTTCAACAACTTAAATTATGCTCTTAAATTTACAACAATAAAAAAATATATATCAAACCAATTTTTTTAAAATTAAATTACAAGTATAAACTTCATCAAGAGTTCTACATTTCATTAGCTTACATAATTTTGAGATTCAAAACATAAAGGCCACTTTTATGCAACTGAAATTGAAAAAAAATTGTGTTGGCCATTTCCTTTATAAAGTGTGACACTAGTTTTTTCTTTTACCCAAAATGGACTTAAGTATTGTACATATTATTTTTTGTTTGTTTGGTAAATTGCTGCTAAGGGGAAATACCCTTAAATCAACCACAGCCTTGTGACCGGATGGTGTCGAAATTGACTTTAAGCTTTCACTCCACCGGGCCCGATGGTGTCGAAACCAACTTTAAGCTTTTGCTCCACCGAAGCAAGTTGTGGGATTCGAACCTTAGACAACCCAACTGCTGCCCTTGCAATTTAACCATTGCACTACGGGGTCAACCCCAAGTATTGTACATATTTTTATATGTATGTCTTTTCCAATGATGGCAATAAGTAGTATGGAATGCTTGCTTTTTGTCATGGATGGGAATGGATTGGGAAAAGGGATGGGACCCATTATGTAGTATGGGATGCACCAACCTTTCTTTTTTGGATGGGATGTACTTATAGGCTTATGTGTTAGTAAACTAGGAGAAGGAAAAGATGCTTGTAGTAAGACTAGAACTACTTCCCTTTTGTTAGATTTTTACTATGTATACTTGATATATTTATTTAAGCTATTCACATTGTGTATATGCATTGGATCCTTGAGTTATTCATGTTGTGTATATGTGATGCATGCACCAATTATTGTATTGTGTATATGTGGTGTAAGTGTGAATTATTCATACTGTGTATATATTGCATGTCCCTAAGTTAGTCACCATGTTTACCTAAGATACGGGTATGAGTCGGTTACCCTATGAACAAGTGATGTATGTCTGAGCTAACCCTTATGTGTACCTACTATGTATAGATGATGTATCCTTGAGTCATCACTATGTGAACATTTTATGTTTAAATGATATGATCCTTATGTGGTTTTTCATGTGTTCATGCACTAATTATGGCATGGAACCAACACTTTTTTGGAATTTGTTTGATATCATTATCTTATAATTGGATTAATTGAAAGAAAAAAATTAATGAATATATAGTTGTGATTTAAAGTGAGATTAGAGATCTTATATAAGAGGATACAATGAATTCTCTATATCGTTGGTGTATTAACTACAAAGCATGTGATTCCCAAAAGAGATATGTAGGTAGGGTCATAACAAATGAACCCATGAGGATTAAGGTCTAGTCTAAGAATGGCCTTGACATTGGGAGCTTATCATTTTTTAGTGTAAGCATATGATTGGTGGCATAGATTTTTCACCACAAATGTAGTTGGAAAATTTATGAATTTCACACATCTAAATTGGATGGAAGATTTTGTCAATTAAGTATATACTTGTTGTGAATTGATTAAAAACTAGTTGTGAAAATAAATAGTAGCAATCGAGAAGTAGTTGTTACACCAAGTTTGATGTAGAGCGGGGAGGAAAACTTCAAATAACCACAATTTGATCAGAGTCAAACAATCCTTCCATCATAAAACTCCAACTTGGTATTTAAATCACCAATTCACTCATAATTCTTAGTAGCATACGAAATAGAGAAAATTGTGCATATCTTTTCAAATACAACTCAAACCCACATGAGGATTGGCATTTCAAACACCCATTATGGCATTATTCAACATATCTCCTTTGTGCATATGCTTGTTTCAAACCATCACCTCTTAAAAAGGACTGCTATGTTGGAAATGGTTGTAATTAGCCCTCTTTTCCAAAGCAACACCTAACCAGAACCTTTTCCAACCAAAAATATCTACTCAAGCCTTATCCATAGGTCTCAAATAGCCTGAATCCACAACTTTCATCAATATAAATAACCAAAAAGTCATCAAAACACAAAACCCTTATGCCAATTTAGGTTAGGTTTCATAGGGGTTTATTGAAACTCAACACTCCACACCTTTTCTTACCTTTCCAACACCTCAAAAACATTATAATATGTCTTCACATGCTCTGCAAACCATCTCGCAACCTTTTACAATGCCATTTCATCAAACTCCTATTCCTAGCCACCATTTTCAAGCCAAACCTCATGCAATTTTAACTAGGGCAACAATCAAACTCCATCAAAACACCTTCCCTACTCTTAAAACCTATTCTAACATCTAAATCTACCCAATTTCACCTATTCCACCAAGTTTAAAATAATTCTACTGGTGGAATGGGTGATTAGTGCATTTTGTTCACCTTCAAACCCTCAAATAGGCTCACAGACCCGCCTGTAGTAATTTGCCTCTTAAATTCTCCTAACTTGATAAAATCCTTCCAAACCAAAACAAAAATGGAGTTAACTCATATATCTATCAATTCCAATGCACTTTAGACCAAAAATAAACTATATGGAGCCGTATAGATCTTGGGAACATCATATTACCAGAAAATACATAAAAATTTCAAAGAAGAATAGGAAACTTTTATTGTTTTTTCTTCAAAACTAACTCTCTAACCTCAGCCTCAAGGTTTAAAAGCCTATTTTAATGTTTCCCCACACCAACCAATGGTTACAACTGCTATTTGAATTCCCTGACCGTTGGGCTTCCCGAATACAACAAAAATGTAATGTTGCAATGACATTGTTTGTCAATATTTGCAAGATATAACAACATTAACTCAACCGAACCAAAGAGACTCTAATTACATTGTAGATGGTCTATTATGACCTTATTTTCATAGCAAAATACTCAAATCACCCTAAAACCTATTACATGACCTTATTCACAAAAAATGAACTTGGTGCCCCTACACCATACACCCGGCCAAAAAAGACCTTAAGTCCCTTTAAGGACTAAATTGTAGTAAATCATGATTGATCATTCCACCTTCTTGTTCTCCAAATTCCCCTTTGTCTGGTAATCCTTTCCACTAGATCAAGTATTGAATACTTGAATCATGCTTTGCACTCTTGAACTGTTTACCACCTTAACATTGCTCCATCTTTACAAACTGACTTGTTGTATGTTCTCTAACCTACTTTTCATTTGGAAACAATGTGAAACCCGCCTTCAAACCTGTAAGCATACCTTTTCCATTTGCATTTTGATTTTTCTTGTTCTTAACTCTTGACACACAATTGAACTCGCCCCTTTGGCCTTTCCATTCACCTTTATTCAATTCACCTTTTTCCTTCATTTCTCCTTTCAAATTCTCTGCCCCAAGTACCCTTGTGTTATTAGGTTTACAAACCACTATCTTGACAAAACTTAACTACCCTCTAACCTCTTTTGAAACCAAAGAACAAAGCATTGTCCCTATCATGATCTTATCATGCCTTTCTAACCAATCTTGAGTCTTCACAAGTAATTCATCCTTGACCTTCTCTTCATTTTTTTTTATATCAACACATCATCTTGTCTTCCATTTGCTATCCTAGCATCTTCAAGCCTTGAAGTGGCTGCACACTCTTCATTTTTGTCTTCCTCTAGCTTCACAAACTCTTTCTTGCCTAACATAATCACCTTAGTTGCCTTAACATGTGCTTTATCATCCTCCTAAAATGATGTTAGTGTAAAAGCATTCCCATCCTTTTCAATTTAATATGTATTGATTCTCCCATCATAAATGGCATGC
Organism: Sequoia sempervirens; assembly: GCA_007258455.2. Lineage (NCBI taxonomy): Eukaryota > Viridiplantae > Streptophyta > Pinopsida > Cupressales > Cupressaceae > Sequoia > Sequoia sempervirens. The sequence continues at coordinate 123,390 of VDFB02267320.1, forward strand.
CTATGAAACTGCCATGGTCTTCCAAGCAATAAATGACAACAATTCATAGGCAACACATCACAAAGTATTTTTTTGTTGTATCCACCAATGTGAAACTCAACCAAAGCTTGTTCATTAACCAAAATATATTGATCATCATTCAACCAAGAAACTTTGTAGGGTGTTTCATGAGGTATCTTTTCTAATTTCAGTTTATCAACCATTTCATTTGACACCATGTTATCAGTACTCCCTGAATCTATTACAACTTTACATACCTTTCCTTTACACTTGCAAGTGGTCTTGAACAGTGTCCTCCTTTGTGTTGATTTTTTCTCCTTTGATGCTTTAAGTAGTGTTCTTATCACCATCAAGGATTCCCCAACTTTGAGAGCAACAAGTTGATTAGGAGAATGAACGCTTTCACAATCTTCCTCTTGCACCAATTGAACTCTTTTATCACCACCACTTGAAGTAGAAGCTTCTTTCTCTGGACACTTCCATGCTTGATGGCCAAATTGATTACAATGATAACATCTTCCTGAAAATGAACTTGAACTTCTACCTCCACCAAATCTTCTTCTAAAGCCTCTAAAGCCACCTCTTTGATCAGCCACATGGTCTTTGTTCTTGCTTGTATCTTCTTGGTCTTCATAAGTCTGCTTTGTACATCTTCCTCTACTAGTGCTGCCTCTACCTCTTCCTTGTCTTTATTTCCTTCTTTTTAACTTCTCTTCTACCCTAGCAACCAACTAAAAACATTCCTCAACTGTCCTAGGCATAGCCAAACTTAATTCATCTTGAATTTGAAATCTTAATCCACACATATACCTTGCTATCTTTTCATTTTCATCCTCCACATGACTAGCCCTAATGCTCAACTTGTGAAATTCTTCAGTGTAGACCATTACATCTTTATCCTTCTGCTTTAAACTTTGCAACTTCTTGAATGTTTGTATGGCATGATCACCTGGCAAAAATTGACTCTTGATCTTTGACACCATCCTATCCCATGAACTAATTTTTTTCCCCTTCTTCACTCTTTCCTCTTGAACATAATTCCACCATGTAAGAGCAGGACCTTTCAACTTAGTTTTAGCAAACTTTACCTTTTGTTCTTCAGCAACCTCCTTGTACTCAAAGTAATTATCTAGTGCATCTATCCAATCCAATACCTCTTCAGCATCCAACTTTCCATTATACATTGGCACATCTATTTTCTCACCAAAAGCATTTCTTCTAATAGCCTTGAGCATTTTCACCATCCTTCTCTCATCAGGGTCCAACTCATCATCATCTTGGACTCTTCCACTAGGAGGGTTTTCATCCTAACCCTCTCCCTCTTCCTCTCGGTCACTTTCCTCTTCAGTAGCCTTTCCTCTTCTTTGGTTTGTCTCCCATGATTCAAATCTATCTAAAAGTGCTTCTTGTGATTCCTTTAACAAATTCATTTCCCTACCAAGAGCTCCACTTCCTTTACGAGGCATCTTGACCCTTCAGCTTTCAACCTTTCTCTTCTTCATTCTTCAAATTTTCACCTTCAAAAGATCTAACACCTATGATCTGATACCAATTCATGCAGAGCAGGGAGGAAAACTTTAAATAATCACAATTCGATCAGATTCAAGCAATCTTTCCATCATAAAACTCCAACTTGATATTCAAATCACCAATTCACTCCTAATTCCTAATAGCATACCAAACAGAGAAAATTTTGTATATATTTTCAAAAAAAACTCAAACCCACATGAGGATTGGAATTTTAGACACCCATTATGGCATTCTTCAACATATCTCTTTTGTGCATATGTTTGTTTCATACCATCACCTCTTAAAAAGGACTACTACGCTGGAAATGGCTATAATTAGCCCTCTTTTCCAATGCAACACCTAACCAGAACCTCTTGCAACCACAAATATCTACTCAAGACTTATCCATAGGTCTCAAATGGCTTGAATCCACATCTTTCATCAATAGAAATAAACAAAAATTCATCAAAACACAAAACCCTTATGCCAATTTAGGCTAGGTTTCATAGGGGTTTATTGGAACTCAACACTCCACACCTTTTCTTACCTTTCCAACAACTCAAACAAATTATAATATGTCTAAAAATTCTCTCCAAACCATCTCCCAACCTTTAATAATGCTATTTCATCAAACTCCTATTCCTAGCCACCATTTTCAAGCCAAAACTCATGCAATTTCAACTAGGGCAGCAATCAAACTCCATCAAAACACCTTCCTTGCTCTTAAAACATATTATAACATATAAATCTACCCTATTTCACCCATTCCACCAAGTTTAAAATAATTCCATTAGTGGAATGGGTGATTAGTGCATTTTGTTCACCTTCAAACCCTCAAACAGGGCTCACGGACCCCCCTGTAGTAATTTTCCTCTTAAATTCTCCTAACCTGATTAAATCCTTCCAAACCAAAACAAAAATGGAGTTAACTCATATATCTATCGATTACAATGCACTTTAGACCAAAAAAAAAATTGTACAGAGCCGTACAGACCTTGGGAGCAGCAAATTACCAGAAAATACACAAAAAATTCAAAGAAGAACAAGAAACTTTTATTGTTTTTTCTTCAAAACTAACTCTCCAACCTTTTCCTCTAGGTTTAAAAGCCTATTTTAATGTTTCCACACACAAACCAAAAGTTACAACTACGATTTGAATGCCCTGACCATTGTGCTTCCCAAATATGACAAAAATGTAATGTTGCAATGACATTGTTTGACAATATTTGCAAGATATAACAACATTAACTCAACCGAACCAAAGAGAATCTAATTACATTGTAGATGTTCTATTATGACCTTATTTGCATAACAAAAGACTCAAATCACCCTAAAACCTATTACATGACCTTATTCACAAAAAATGGACTTGGTGCCCCTGCACCAAAGTCTCTTTCCTTTTAACCCCATAGTGATGTTTTTCTCTTATATCTTCATATGGTTTAGGCTACCTTATTTATGATTGTAGTATTAGTGGTCTATTGGTAATGATTTCCATTGCATATTCCTTCAAAAAAAAAATGTGTTGGGTTAAAGAGATTGCTAAAACACCTTGCATGACCTACACGTGATTTTATATGGATATGGATCTTTCTAAAGAGGTCCTTAAAGAGAGTATCCTAAAGTTTGGAGATAGGTATTTAAGATAAAAAGTAGATTATGAGAAAGTAAACTTTATATGAGAAAATATTTTAATGGTGGACATTAAGTTACCTAATTTTATAGGAAGGATTTCCATAAGCCTTAGACTAATATTGGACACTTGAGCTTTATGAGTGTTTTGAAACTAACTCGATGGATCAAATTCAAGCCCTATCATCAATGTATTATTCTACAAACAAATGTTAAAATTTATTACTCCTCAAACGTGGTTGATGAGACATGAACTCCACTACATGATGGTCTTTGATAAGGAAGCTTTTCAATTAGAGTATTTACATATTTCTCCTTTATATGAGCAATATGGTCTAAGGCTAAGTCAAGACACAATTTTGGAAGACTCTAAAGATGTTTCCAAGAACACAAATACTCTAGTGGAGGAATCAAATCAATCCCCCGAGAAGAAATATTAGACTAATATATAAAGAGAAAGAAGAAAACACCCTCCAAAATTTTACATTTGATGATCCTAAGACCCTCCACTTTGAACTAATTTGAGTCTTGGTTATATTTTTGGGTTGTTTTTAATAGTATGAATGATAATCCTCTTTTATTTATTTATTTTTGTTGGTGTAAATAGGGGTTTTATCTGTCTAGTCATTACTAGGTCCTATTTACATGTTAAGTTTACTTAGGTCCTAGGAGGAAATCTTTCTAGAAGACCTATTATTTGTCATCAGATCTTATCTTATCTTTTGAATTTTAACACATGTGTCCTAGGTAGTTATGATAAGTTGTCACATGACATAGGATTAAGACACTTGTCATAATCTTGTTTAGTCCTATGTCTCACCTTGGCTATATAGCCAGGTGGTCTCATGTGTAAATCACATATTGTCATATAGATTGCATCCTTTGATAGAATAGAATTATTATTTCATATTTGATCTCTCTTGTGCTTTCATGAAGTTCCTAAATCTTGGGTGGTTATAATCTTCAACCAAATCTTGCATGGTATAGAGTTATTCTACACCAAATCTTACATGGTATTAGAGCTTGTGGGATTGCTTCTTATTAGTCTTTATTGAGAGATCTAGGTTGAAAATCTTTGTGGATATTGAAAATTTGAGTATGCTCTTCTCTTGCATTGAATGATGACCTAGAGAATTATAAAAACTTGAAATAAATACAAGATTTAAGGGTTTCCTCTTTGTGGCTTTGTATTGCAAGTTCAAATTAGAGCTTTTTGGTGCAAATCTGAGCTCACCATTGAGTTCAAAGTGTGTGGGAAAGTTAGTTTTGACTTTTGTTTTGTCCAAATTGGACATATGAGGCCATATCTATGAGGGTTTGAATTTAAAGTGAGGTTGCTAGATCTGAGAGGTAGCTGCAATTTTGGAGCATTTTGGGTCAAATCTAACCCTTCCATTGCACCTAGAAGGCCCAAAAACCCCAAGATCGGTTGTCAATTCATCAAAATCAAACAACATTGCCTAAGCCCATCAGAGGAAATTTTCTACCAATTTGGTATTACATTTGACTGTACAGTCATACGGTCGTATGACTATCACAGAAAAAAAATCATGGGAAAGACATCATAGTCGAAGGTCAAAAAAAAAAATAGGTTATAGGTTTGATAAATATTTTTGGTTTTTAAATATTTTCAAAAAAATTTAAATAATTTTTTTTTAAAAAATTAGTACCTATGGGGTACTACTCTGTAGTTCGTAGCACCCGCAAAGGACCAGGTGATAGGCCAGCCGCCACATGGTAGCACCAAACATACCCATGTAGCATGTGAACGTACTTTGTAGACACTGCAATCCCATCATCAACAACCGAGAATATACCGATGAATAAAATAGCATATTTCGACAACATTTCATAGATTTTTCCCACATCACCTCGCTGATAGGATAAGAATATTCCATGAGCATATTTTGGTGATGAATATTTTGATGAAGAGGAGCATATTCTATTTTTGACTAGCTGACAACTGTCAAATTTAACATCGTGGATTGGTGACGTTAGCCGAATTTTGTCCCCCCCTCACCATTTGCATTTTGGTTTTGAAGGGAAAACTTTGGAGGCTCATAACTCAGGCTCAGGACCTTTATTTTTTGAGAATTTTTTTTATTTGGGTTAGAATTGCATGCTCTTCATACTAGTGCAATCAAATTTTGATTTTGGTGCTTGGTTTTCCCAAAAATTGTAGATTCTCACGAATTTTGTTGAGTCGTTCTCATTTTGGGAACTTTTGGGGCTCCGTTCTTGCTCCTACGATAACATTTTTGGGTGATTTTTTTGAAAGTGCATAATTTTTTATGTACTTTCAAGTGGTATGATTAGATTAATCTCATTTTGTGTAAAAAAATTACTTTGAGCTTGTGGCCAAATTTGGTAATCTATAAGCACTAAGATCAAGTCCACTTTGTTGTTGTTGGCAAGTGGCACTTATAATCACACTAAGTATAAAGTGCCACAAATCATATCTTACTTGGGGGGTTTCATGATTGATTAATTTGGGGGGTTAATATTTTTCCTTTGTTAGCTAATGTCTCTTTATTGGTTTATTGTGTGACTAAAATTGAGGAGTTTAATATGGGCATAAAAACATATCCTACTATAATAAAGTTAAATCGATCTTAGAATAGAGAAAGAGAGAATTTTAGTGGAAAAGCTCTGCAACTTTTGGCTGCACATGTGACATTTTGTGTGTGGGTGTCCTCAAACACCCATGGAGGAGGCTCGCCCATCCTCCACGATTTATCATAATTTTCCCCTGTGTACGATGGTGCTCCTCTAGACGCGGAGCTATCTTCAGAAAGATTTGGTGTGGTGTGGGTGGGAAAGGCTCCTCCCATCGGCTACCTTGGGAATTTATTTGCATGTGTGGATTTGTGGTGGCAAAAGGAAATGATGGAGGGGGATACAGATCCCCCAAAAAACCCTCTAAAAATCCCAGCTTCTAGTGTTGAGAATAACCATTCTTCCAAGTTGTTTCAGGATATCATTGCAGGTGAGCGAAGTCAACTTCCCTAGGGCACAAAGTTTGTGGCTGAAGTGGTTGAATCTCTGTTGGAAGATGGAGAAGAGGGACAAGGTAAGCAATACTCGGCTCCCCTCTTGAAATCTGTGTTGGTTCCAAATGAAGCCCTAGATAAAGCTATCTCTAAGGAAGATTTAAAGCTTTCAAAATCTGCAATATTTTTTGCAGCCATGGACACCAATAGGGTTCCAACTAGGAAATATATGGATGAATGGTTTAAAAATGTTTGGGAAAAAAAATTAGGGTTTCATTTCTATTATTGTCACATGGTTCAAAAAGGTTTATTTGTAATCTTTTTCAATAACCCTAAATCTCAGCAAGAAATAATTAACAAGCAGTTTTGGAGTGTTGGGAAAGTCATTTTTCATGCCCTAGCATGGCACCTAGAGGCATTGGAAAGGAGGTTTTGGCTTTGTCCAACCCCCGATGGTTGGTAATTAAGCATGTTCCCCCCCCCCATTATGGAAATTTGTTCCATTGATGATGGAACCATATGGAAAAGTGTTGAGAGTAGAAGATACAAAATCTCCTCTCCCACTCTCAGATGTGAGGGTTTTGGTCTCTTTGACCCCTGGAATGGATCTCCCATAGATTCTAGAAATCAAATTGAAGTCAAGAAGTATAAATTGTGCAGTGGAAACCCTCAGTGAGCTTAATGCTTGCTATCTCTGTCATCGCGAGGGACATATTAGAAGAAATTGTCCTCTAATAAAAAACAAAATGAATAAATCTTCTACCTATGTTAGAAAGAATATTAAAATGCAGCCCCCGCCAAAGAATGGGAGGGCTGAAAATAACTCAAGGAGGTCTGAGGAATGCAGCCTAACCCCGAAGAAAGATAATCAAAATAATGAAGGCAATGATTCTAAACTGATGGACAAGGATAATACCAATTGGATTGAAGAAAGCTTGACATCCCTAACACAGGAAATGGACATAACCTTGGCAAACAATAACATTGAAGGAATTAATGTTAACAATAAGAATGGATGTAATTCACCTCCTCAACAAGATGAATTGAAAGAACCACCAAATAATGGTAAACTTAATTCACAAAAACTAGAACTATAGAAAATTAGACAACTAAAGAGGCTTGAAGAGAATAACAAAAACTCTATAAAAGAAATTTACTCCTTCAACGATAAGTGTTTTAGAGAAGAACATAGTGCAAGTGAGGATGAGGGAAGCCTGGATACTATGTTGCTTCAGGAGGTTGGGAAGAATTATTGTTCTTTTCTTAGCAAAGGAACTCAATCTCTGAGAAGCAAGGGGAGTGCCCCTCTAGGGCTATTGAGAGCTTAGAGAAATTGATTGTAGATAGTGGTGATAAGAATTTGGAAAACCCCTAGTCTGAAGGAGTGGAGAAGGGTTTGAGGGAAAAGTTGGATTACAATACTATTTCCTTTGTGATTGGGAATGAGAAGGTGGATGAAATTCAAATTCCAAATCTTGCAGTGGTAACACCTAACCCCCTTGATGGAGTGTTAAGTTCAGATGGATTTGCCTCCCAGTCAGGTATGGATTCTTTAGATGACCTAGGGATTTTCTCTACTAGGGAAACCATTGATGGGGAGGGAGTTCCTATGGAGTTTTGAGTTAAAAGAACTAGGAGGTACAAAAAGAATAAAGGAATGGATAATGCCAAACAACAGGAGGAGAAAGACATTAATCATTTATTGAAAGATAAAAGAAAGAAACTCAGTGGGGTGACCCTACCACCCACTGCAAAGAGAATGGAGGAAAAAAATAGACTACCTAAATGTTTTGACAACTTTAGGTGTGACAAGGGACCCACTCCCAATGAACAAAATAATGGAAATTAACTATCTCTCTTGGAATGTAAGGGTTCTTGAAACCCTAGACAGGAAACATATGGTTAGGAGATTTATCTCACAAAAGAAGGAAAAGGGTTTTTTTTTCTTACAAGAAGTCAAATCCACCGGCTTTGCTTTGGAAACTAGCCTAAGGGTAATTTGGAAGGATGCTTCTCAGTTTATCACCAATCATGAAAAGGGAAGTGAGGAATAGTAATACTAATGGCTAACAAATGGGCTCAACATGTGGAAAATCATGGAGTTTCTCCTTGTAATCGGGTTGCTTGGGTAATCATCAAGAGGAAAGATGAATGGGTTTGGCATCTATTCATTCTATTCCCCCAATGATTCTAAAGACAGGGCACTTCTTTGGAAATGGATGTATAATTTGTAGGACATCCCTTGGATAATAGGGGGTGACTTTAACTTTATTGAAAAGGGGGAAGACAAATGTGGGGGAACTGGACATGATTGGAAAGAAAGTGAGAGGTTCTATTGGCTAAGGTTGAAATCCAAGCTAAAACTTGAAGAGCCCAGTGAAGGCCAAAAGAAATAATGCAAAGACATTTGGTACACTTGGTGTAACTTTCAAAGAGGAGAGAGGAGTATATTTTGTAGACTAGATAGATTTTATATCAATAGGGCCTTCTTTTCGACTACTCAGATTAAAGAAGGCTACAAAGTGGAGGTTACCCCCTACTCTCTCTCTGACCATCATCCAATAAGGGCTAAGTTTCTTTTCAAGGAAGGAGCTATAACAACTGCAGGCCCCAAAAATGAGTTTTGTCTCAACACTAGCCTGCTCAAAGACAATGATTGCAGAAATACCATTGTTTCTCTTAGGTTAATCAATAAGTGGTTGCATAGAGATTTATCCCACATTGAATGATGGGACATGAATTTTCAAGGATGGAAGATCCTCTTTCAAACTATAGGTAGGAAAAGGGCCAAGGATAGAAGAAAGAAAGAGTCCCTCTTGCAAGATAATCTTTGCCAAGCAGAATCTAAAGTCTAGGCAAACACTAATGATAATCTCCTAATTGATAAGCTTGCACTAGCCAGAGACAAACTAAGGAGATTCCAAGCCAATAAGATTCAGGGAATGAATGTTAAAGCCAAAATGAATTGGCTTGAGAATGGAGAAAAAGGAACAAAGTTCTTCAGATATTTAAAAGAAAAACATGACAAAGAGCAGATTGATCAGATCAATGCAAATGGAAGCATTCTAATAAAGCAAAAAGAGATAAGAGAACAATTTTTTCTATTCTATCAGAACCTTTTCACCTCTAAAGGGGGCAATGAACCCTGCTCTCATGCTAGAGAATATATTAAGAAAATCATGCCAAAAAGGATTAGTGATGAGATAGCTGCAGAGCTAGGAAGGGAGATTTCCAAGGATGATATAAGAAGAGTCATTCTCTCTCTCAAAAATGATAAGGCTCCAAGACCGGATGGTCTCCCTACAAAATTCTAGAGGACCTTCATAGATTGGGTAAGTGACTATCTCTCTTAGGTGTATAAGGAGTCTATTGAGAAAAGAACCCTAGGAAAAATTATTAATAAAGGAATCATTAAGTTGATCCCAAAAGAAGGGGATAAAACCCTTTTCAAGAACTGGAGGCCCATTACACTCTTGAATGTCTCATATAAAATCCTGGCCAAAGTGCTAGCTGAAAGACTGGCTGGAATCTTGCCCAACATCATCAACCCCACTCAAACTAGATTCATTAAGGGAAGGCATATCTTGGAAAAACTTATCACAAGTTGGGAGGCCATGAATTGGGTGAAGCACATAGTGCAAGATGCACCAATGCTTCTATTAGATTTTGAAAAAGCCTATGATAGGATTGAATGGGATTTTGTGCTCCTTGTTCTAGAGGCATTTAGATTCCCAAAGGAATTCTACCTTATGGTCAAAACTATCTTCCAAGATGCATCTGCATAGGTGGAGGTTAATGGAGTTCTTACCCATGCTATCTCACTTGGGAGATAAATTAGGAAATGTTTCCCACTTGCACCAACCCTATTTTTAATTGCCTAAAATGCACTTCATTATGTTTTAAGGGAAAATTCTTTGATCTCAAAGGTGAGAGGTATTAGGCTACCTAACAATAATGAGCTCATTAACCTCCAGTTTGTTGATGATACTTCCATCTGTCCACACCTAGAAGAGGATAATCTTGCAAATTTAATGGGAAAGTTGGAAATATTTTGTCTTGCTTTGGGGGCCAAAATTTCCCCTACAAATTTTTGCCTTTTGGGTTGGAAGGAGAAGCCTCCAAATTGGGTTAACAGGTATGGCATCTAATGGGAGGGGACCCCAGAAGTTGGTGAGATACTTGGGAATCCCGTTTGTAGTTGATCCTAACCTAAAAGAGACGTGGTGCTAGATCAGAGACAAGATAGAGAAGAAGTTGGCCAAGTGGAACAAGTAGTACCTATCATTGGCTAGAAGGTTCCAAATTTGTCAAAAAGTATTGTCTTCTTACAACATCTATTTTGCCTCGGTGTGGTTCTTTAGCTCCTACCAAATTAATGCCATCCAAAAAAGAATAAGGGAGTTTTTGTGGTCAGATGGCAAAGGGAAAAGGAAAATACACTCAGTTAAATGGGAGTGGTGCACCATATCAAAGAATATGGGTGGTCTTGGATTGAAAGATCTGAGGATTCAAGGCATTGCCCTAGCAGAAAAATGGGTGATTGGAGCCATGGAGGGGGAGGAACCATGGAAAGTGCTAATTAGGAAAAACATTACCAATATTGTTCCTAAATATGCTAAATCATGGAAGTCTCTACCTTTCATTGATATCCTTAGTAGTGAATGGCCTATGTCACCTGCAGGATCTAATGTTTTTAGAACCATATGGAAGGCTTGGGAAACAATAAAAAATAATCTATCTAACTGCCACTTCACCAAGGGTGATAACAGGGTCATTCTAACTAATAGATCTATATGGTGGAATTTGAAACACAAAGGAAGGCCTCTAGCATTAATGCAAGGTTGTTCTACAAAAAAATGGGCTCAAAAAGGGATAAAATGCTTTAGTGAAATTTTCAAAGATGGGAAACTAAAAGATTGGAATGATCTATGCTTAGAATATAATATCCTCCTCAGTAACTGGAGGACATACACAATGCTAAGAGAGGCGTGTATCCATCTAAAATTCCCAATTGAAACCAAAAATGATCCTTTTCAATTTAAAGAATTCCATTGGAAAAATGGTAACAAAGTAATAAAGTATAAAGTAAGAGAAATTTATGCAATGGTAACTGAACAGGTGGACTTAACAGAGCACAAGAATAAATGATGGAAAATGAACCTAAATCAATACCAGTGGCATAAAATATTTTTAAAAAACTGTCAGAAAGAGTTGGAAGCCAAAAAGGCTTGCTTTAGATGGCTCTTGATAATTTAGAAACTCTTGTTTAAAAGAAAAATGGATGATATTGACATTTGTATCTTATGTAGGAAACCTGAATTAATTAATCATATTTTCTTTGATTGCATTTTTGCTAAGGAAATATGGAATATGTTCTGCAATACACAAAGTATATGGGGAAATAATGGGGATCTACTCCCTGAGAAAATCCTTTTCATTCAAAATATCAAAATGAGCAAAACTGGTGCTTTATTTTGGTATATTCTTTCAACTGACATTTTTTGGGCAATTTGGAAAGCTCAGAATGAAGACAGGTTTCAAGGAAGGAAGAGATTGCTTACTAAGTCGTATAAGGGACTCATCTTTTACAATGTTTCTATGCAGGTCTTCATCACAGTGGAGCTCTTGAAGGACAAGTTTTGGAAATACCTGGACAACAAAGAAATAACCATTGATATTCTGGAAGCTAGATATCGGCATATGTGGTAGGAAGGTCATCCTAGGGCAGATGTATTTCTAAGGGAATTGCAAGCATTTAGGGAGGAACTAAAAGAAGAGCAAAAGAACAACCCTGACAAGGGAAAAATCAAAGAGATTGTAATTGTACTGATGGAAGGTCAGAGTAGCAGGGATCCTGGGCTTTCAGTGGATGAGATGGCTGCAGCAGAAACATTGGTGACACTTGGAGACTCAGACAGTATAGTACAAGCTCTCTAGGAATTAACCTTGGAATACTTTTTGGTTTCTTTTTGGCTATATATGATTACAGGTCTAGTACATATGTTACATAGATGTAGGATCTTATACAGTTGCTCATGTGTAACTACAAGATACAAGTATATATGTAAAACTTTTGTAGATGTTTCCTAGGACGGTGTTAATAATGATAAAATTTGTTGTATCAGGGATAGTGTTGGATACATGTATATTTTGTAACTAGGGAATTAGGTTGTTATAGTTGTTGCAGGGCTTCTTAGAGGCTTGGTATTGATGTTTTTGTACTGATGCTATATGTTTTGATCTCTCTATACTCAATACAAAAAAAGTTAATTTGATGGAACTTTAAGTCTTGGCAAGATGGAATCCTAACACATTATAGATGGATTAATCTTTTTCCATATCTCTATGGACTAGTTCATAAACATTCATCAAAATGGAAAAGAGTTGTGTGGGACAGAAAAATAGAACATATCTTGGGAGCTCAATTGGTTGTAGTTGTGATATTGACACACAATTGGCCACTAATGGTATTGAGATCCCTCATGATCTTATGACTATACTTTGGGAGATGTATGGAGACTTGAATGAACCTCCATTCCCAAAGGATCCTGTTGCGGATTGTCTTGTTCCACTTGTTGAGTTTCAACCTATTGAGGATAAAACAATTGTTGAGCTTGCTCATAGGGAAAGGTTTGGTAGTTTTGATGACACAAAACCTTCTCCTTCTCCTCCTACTGAGACTTTTATTGAGACTTCAATTTATATGGATCTTAATCTAGATTTAGAGGGTTCATCTTCTTCATCTATGAGTCAACATCTTGAGGTTGAGGACTCTTGTAATCTAGCATTGGAAGAATCATCTAGTGTTCTTACTTCACCATGTTTTGAGGACACAATGGGGAATGATAGGTGTAGTTGAATGACATGCACTGAGATCTCATCTCCTTCATTTACTATTAAATACTTTAGGATGCTTGTGAATCCATAGATTTGGTTCTTTGTGATTCAGTGCAAAAGGACATACATCACCTTCTAGAGATGGCTAATTGGGATGAGTACATAATAGAAATTGTTGGTTTGTTTTTTGAGTCATATTTCAGATTTGGGAGACACCATTGATTGCATTCATCTTCTCTTTGATGGAGATGATACTTCTTCAATTGTTGTGAGGGAACACTTTGACCCTCTTGTTCATTCTCTACATGATCATTCTTTGCAATTTGGCACGAGTGTGGATTATTTTGGACAACATTTGGAGGAGGCTTATGTGTCTTTAGAGGAGGTATCCTTGTCTTTGGATTGTGTTCTATGATTATTTCTATGAGATTTTGAATTGTCTTCTTCAGTAGTGTGCCCTAGAACGCTTGTTTGGAGTATGACAACTTTTGACATCAACATAGAGACACTTGAGCATTCTTTAAAGACATCTCACATCATCCTTCTTCCTACATATTGAATTGATGCTATTTAATTGTCTTCAACATTCAATGTTGGGCTTCTACCATCATTGCAAGTGACTCATCATTGAGGGGGGTTGCATGGTCTCTCTTCTTCTCTCTTATGGGGGGTCATTTTCCTCGCATGATTTTGTGTCCTCATGCATCATTGAGAGCATTTTGTATTGCATCTCTCTTTTAAGGAGGATTTTTATCCCACCGAGGGAGGAATGTTGTTTGATGCTATTTAATTGTCTTCAATGTTCAATGTTGATCTTCTACCATCATTACAAGTGACTCATCATTGAGGGGGGTTGCATGGTCTCTCTTCTTCTCTCTTATGGGGGGTCATTTTCCTTGCATGAGGTTGTGTCCTCATGCATCATTGAGAGCATTTTGTATTTCATCTCTCTTTTAAGGAGGAGTTTTGTCCCACTGGGTTTTCTCCTTTTCTCCATTTGTGATAGATTGCATTTCCATTTGTACATGGGTACCTAATATGGCCTCATAGCCAAGACCCATCTTTGTGTTATTTTCATAATAATCAAGGGTAAAAGCACAAACTTGTGTCACACTTTTGGCCAAAAAAGATTTTCCAAGCGAAATTGTTTTGGCCAGTAACTATTCGGTCGATAGGGTTTCGGCCGAAGCCACGAGGCAGTGACATGGTGCCTACATGGTGGTACCTTTTCGACTGAGTGACTTTCAACCGAAAGTTACTCGGTCGATAAGGTATTGACCAAAACTATCGAAATAAAATTAAAAAAAATCACAGCCCAAGCATTTTGCATGCTCGGGCAAAAGTGTTTTGGACAAGAGCTCATCGGTCGAGATCACAATTAACAGCTCCCATATATATCCAGGTTCTTGCTATCTATCATATACATGTGATTTTGCAGCTCTGTGGGATGTATTTCATTTTGGAGTTTTGTTGAAGTATTTTGAGCTAGGGTTTGATTTATTGGTTGAATGAAATTTGAAGGGTTCCATTTTCTTGGCTGAATTTGTTGAAAACTTGTGGTGTTTTTTTATTTTCATGAAGGAAATTCCTATGTTTTGTGATTAGTAATGAATAGAACTCGTTTATCAATGATTTAATTTTCTGTGGTGGATTAGAAATTTGGGGTTTTTTTTATCAATGATTTATCGATGAAAAAAATTGGGGTTTTGTTTTGCCACAGTGATGTATATCTTATTTTGAGCATATTTTATGATGCTTGCACCTGGCCTCATTCATTGAGGTTCACAGATTTACTCTTGCACTTGGCATAGTTCATTAAGGCAGACCACACCTACAGTTGGATGTGGGATACTACTCAATATATATTTTGACATTGTGAACCTCAGTCGAGAACATTTGTTTGGTAAATAATTGGTTTCTTACCTCCCTCACCCATCTGAGTCATAGATTATGTTTCATCTCAACTAATTTTATATTAGGCCACCCATGAGAAATAAAAAATTGGATGAGTTCAATATGATATTCTCCTTCAACAAATTGTTGGATATGCTAGACCAAGGAAGTGAGTACTATTCAATCTTCTTACACTATCTACAATTGTGTACATTGTGTGTGCCATGAGATTCAAGTCTTCAATATATTGTTGAATAGCACATACTTGGTAAGATTTGGCTTTGAGAGTTGAATAAAAATTTCCTCATCTTCACTTGGCATTGGGCTATGTGGCATTGTT